>CAUYRH010039670.1:0-17964 GCA_963574655.1 Perodicticus potto
ATGACGGCTGCAACCAAAAAATGGCCGGGCGTTGTGGTGGGCGCCTGTGGTCCCAGCTGCTTGGGAGGCAGAGGCAGGAGACTTGCTTGAGCCCAGGAATTGGAGGTTGCTGTGACCTGTGATGCCACAGCACTCTACCCAGAGCAACAGTTTGAGGCTCAAAAAAAAAAAAAAAAAAAAAACTTGTGATTGATATATTAATAAAAATAGATGACAAGACAAAAAAGTTTATCAGCAAATTGAATCTATAAAAAAAGAATCAAATGGAAATTCTAAACTAATACTATAAAGTAAGACAACTCAATAAATAGTTTAACAGAAGATTAGACATAGCTGGAAAAGGAACTAGCAATCAGGAAGATAGGACAATGGAAATTATCCAGAGTGAAGCACAGAGAAAAAGAATGGAAAAAACTGCAGTAGACATATGAAACCAAGTAAAAAAGAATCTGCCATATATGGAGAGAAGAGGAGGAAAGAAAGGGGCAGAACAATATGAGAAGAAATAATAATAACTAGGAAAGCTAGTTCAAAGCTCACAAAAGACATCAAGCTATAGATTCAAGAATTCCCTCAAGGCGGCACCTGTAGCTCTGTGGTTATGGCGCTGGCCACATACACTGAGGCTAGTGGGTTCGAGTCTGACCTGGGCCTACTAAACAACAATGACAACTGCAACAAAAAAAAATAGCCGGGCATTGTGGCAGGCACCTGTAGTCCCAGCTACTTGGGAGGCTAGGCAAGAGAATCACTTAAGCCCAAGAGTTTGAGGTTGCTGTGAGCTGTGACGCCACAGCACTCCACCAAAGGCAACAAAGTGAGACTCTGTCTCTAAAAAATAAATAAATAAATAAATAAGTCCCTTAAGCCCTGAGAGGATGAAAGCAAAGAAAAATACACTGACACACATCATGGAAAACTGCTGGATACAAATATAAAGAGAAAAAACTTGAGGACAAATACAAAATGTTATAATTAATGCAAAAGAACATAATTTTGCTTTCAGGGGATCAGATAAAGATGTGCAAAGAAAGCAACAATTCATTTATTCAACAAGAAGAATGCCTTGAGTATTTAAAATATATGCCAATCATTAACTTGAGTCTTTAAAAAATGTATATATATAAATGATCTCTCTACCTTCTAGAAGTTCAAGTCTAATATGTAAGAGGAACAGAAATGTAAATAATTTCCCCAGTAAAGCCTACTATAAGTTTTTTTCAAACTCAAAAGAAAGGGATGCCTGGGGCAGGCAGTAGTGAGGGCACAGAGAAAGCAGAGAACTTGGCATGGTGTCTTGCTAGAGGATCTCAAGGTAAAACAACCCAAGCAAAGGCATAGCAGGGTGAAAGTGTACGTCTCATTGAGCAAAAGTGAGCTGTCCTTGGAATTCAGTGTGGGGAGGGGCAAGGAGTTGTGGAAAACGAGGCTGAAGAGTTAGGTTGGAAACAGATTCAGTAGGCAGCTGGGACTCACCACAAGTTTTTTAGTAGGACAGGGGCATCACCCAAGTCACTACTTAGGAAGAGCACTCTGGGGCAACCTGACGGTTGCTCTCAGGAAGAATTCAGTGGCAGCCGAGGGAGACCAGCCAAACAGGTGTTTGTTGTCATGGTCCAGGCAAACAAGAAAGGGTTGCCCTTCAACAAGGCCAACAGAAATAGGAATGAATACGTGAAAAAGACTGCTGGATATTTCAAAGTCAGAATCAGTAGGAATTGACAACCATTGATTACAGCAGATAGAAAAATAAGTCAAAATGGACTGAGGTGGAGGATGTCACAATGTGTAAAACAAGTATTTCTTGGGGGTGACATCTTGTGGCTTATTGAGTTCAAACTTTCAACAGGACATTTCTGACAAGTCTTTCAGGGGGCTGAAAAGTCCAGTCTGGACCCTAGACACGAAGTCAGGAGTAGACACCACACTGTGAAGGCCAAGGGGAGACTGAGGTAGCCTGGAGAAGCTCGGCAGAGCAAGAACTGAAGAAAGACCAGTGAACCCAGAGCTAACACAGCTCAAGAAACCCAGACAATCCCAACAAAGTATTCTCGGGTTACTCGTTCTGAAATACGTGAAAATATTTTAATTGAAAAAAAATCTTCAGGATGCTCATTACACAGGAAAACTATTTGAAAAACAGGTCCATTACCCTCCATATTTTATGTTTTCCTAAGCCTTTGGCTAAGCTGCATCCCAATTTTTTCTGCTTAGGCAGCAGAAACACTAATGATGTGAGCTGTAGTTAAAAAGCGCTTTCTAAGTCTGACGGTTGAAAACTTCAGTATGAATAACACCAGAGGCTTGGGGGAGGGCAGGCAGTTAAAAGCTCTGTCAATGCTGTGTTTTTAAAATAATGCACATCAAATAAGGAAGAAAACAGAGATGATGTTTCCATAATACTAACCAATTGTTTTGACTTTAATACATACACGTAGACATATACTGTCCGAGGATGACAGCTGGGGAAATTTTTTCTGAGCTGTCGGTTCCTCTCATTTCAGATATGATTTATGGATAAGAATATAACTTCGTCAGTGAGATTAGAAACATTTTTTCAGCCCCCATATTATTGCAAAATACTGAAGTTCAGGTCAAAAATAACAGACTTCTGCTGCTGCAGAAATTCTCTCACAGGGTTACACCGGATGCAATTTGAACTTTCGTGTTTTTTAAGCTACTTGTGGTTTATTTCTTAAAAAGTCTGTTGATCTGCTACGAGTTACTGAGGCCACCGGAGAGAGGCAAGCTCTATTAAGATTTGCACATTAGGTCTTTGGAGATGACACACCCAGATTAATTTCCTATACCCCTAAAACCCAGCACCCTGTAGTACCTACCCCATAAAAGGGTCTAATTAGAAAGTAAAACAATTAATAGTTACTCATTTTCTCCTCTGTTTTCAGCACATCTTCATGTCACAAGAGGCAAAGCAGTGGAAGAGATTAGATTGGAAGGAAATGAAAGACAGGGGTTATATTTTTAAAGAAACTATCCAAACATAGCAAGACATTATAATCAAGGGCTGAATTGAACAGCACCACATAGTAAATGCCATCAGATCTTCTATGATGGTGTGATTTGAGTAGATCGTACAAATCTGGAAGGTTCCATGGAGGAGGGAGAATTTAACCCTGGAAACACCAGTTATGTCTTTTACCCTCTTTGATCTGAGCGTAGCATTTGTCTTACATTTTGCCACCCTGCCAAGAAGACTGTCCTACCATGGACCCAGTATCTAGACCCCCATTGAATCCATTGAGAATTCAAATGGATTGAAATTCACACTTTGGAATAAGTGGCCCAAACTAGCTTCCTTCCCTCACTCCCAAGGCCACATCTGCCCCACCTGTTCCCATCTTACACACACCCGTGCCTGAACATGTATGACGAGGTAAAGCAGGGAGAAGGACTCTCTTTCCCCAAAGGCTGCGCGTCTGCAGGCTTGTGTGAACTGGCTGCTGCCACCCCATTCCAGGCCAGTCGCAGGCTCCATGACGGCACAAGAAGCTGGCCCCAGGCCCCAGTTCTGCACCTCTTCCCCAACCTCCCTTCACCCTCATTTGGCTTCTCTCTGGAATTTTTTTCTCTGTAGGTTCAGACATCATAATTTGACGTTCACTGCACATTTGTTAAGCACCAAGAAAGTACCAAGTACTTCGCATGGAATAGAACGCGCGTACCTGATGAAGAAACTGCCAAGTATAGTCTGTGGCGGACCCAGACAGGAAATGCTGCGCCTGGCAGGCCGTACAGCGTGCTAGACTTGTGTACACACAAAGCTACAGGATGGTGTAAACATGACGTCCCCAGGCATGGGAATGTTTTCAAAGCCTGTGGTTGAGTAAGGTCTGCGCTGCAGGAAGGGAGGAGGCAGGCCCTTAGCTGCCAGTTCCTTAGCACATAAAACTTGTAAGGGAGCCCCTCTGAAAGTCGCCTTGTAGTGAGCAGGGGAGGGGACCTTCATGGCACTTAGGGCAGGGGAGATCTCATTAGACGCAATAGAAGAGGGAAAAGAAAACCTGAGAGCTGGATAGAAGAGGAGTGCGGGGGGACAGGGATTGTTGATAATGTGCTCTTGGAAGAAGTCCCAGGGTCTGTCTAGTAAAACCTTCCTGAGCTGTCATTTTGCTAAAACTTGGCTTCTCTTTCTCTAACTCCTAATGTCTTCAAGGCAGGGATCCTGCTTTAAGGATCACTAAGGGAGAGAGAAATCAGTGGAGGGGCTCAAGGAAGACTTTTTACAGGAGGTAGCATCAGACCTCGGCCCAGTGAGTAGACTTTTCTAAGGCGGCATTGGGGAGAGGCACCTGGTGGCAATAGGTGGGCAGAAGGAGCCACGAGCTTCAGAGGGCTGGAGTGTCCACATGTGGGCAGAGCGGAGAACTCAGGAGCCCAGTCAGCAGAGCAGCACGGGACGAGTTCCCAGAGGGCCCTGCCTTCCAGGCTAGATGGTTGGGATTTAATTACATAGGCACTGGGGAGCCCCTGAAGTTTTCCAAGCAGGGATGGAGCCTTGATACCATCAGTCAATCCCCAAAGCCACTGACCTGATACTGCCTCAGTGACCTTTTCAAAATAAATAGAATATATATTTCAAGGTGAAAAGTATTTGCTAATCCAAAGAGAGGGTGTGAACTGAGAGCACATCTGTAAGGGAAGCATCCAGGGACAGGCACTTCCAACTGCCCCTCTATAAACATCATGAGGGTATGAATTTCTTTGCTTTCTTTCTTTCTTTTTTTTTTTTTTTTGCAGTTTTGGCCAGAGCCAGGTTTGAACCCGCCACCCCCGGTATATGGGGCCAATGCCCAGCTCCTTGAGCCACAGGCACCGCCCTTTGATGGTATTTCCTAAGGCTCATTGCTAGGATATCACGAAGTCTACCCTTAAGGTTCCCTGTCCTTTTTGCCCTGACACATCAGGACAGATGAGGGTCACTGACGGAACGTACTCCCCCACGGGCACCCAGCTTACTGAATCAAGACTTCCTCTTAGGCCCAGTCCAATCACAATCAAAATAGCGATCCTATGCGATTCCACACTCAGCCTCCTGTCCTTCAACAATCTGACTCTCCTCCTATCCAGCTTTGTCCTGGTTCATAGGGGGATAGAGATTAGTCTGCCTTTCCACTCTCCACAAGGGGGATGGTAAAAGTGGACTTACAGTCTACCTGACTGGTGTGCTTATGACCCCCCAGTGCGGGTGGCCTGGGGAAACCTCCACCCCAGGCTTGGGAGAAAGACCCAAACCTTCTCCCCCCACCAGGGAGTGTGATTCATTTCTTTGACCACCCTTTCAATTTCTAGACCTCAGGTTGGAGGTCACTATTGGGCTGAAGATCACAGGGCTGGTTTGGCCATCACCTCTTAGGCATTACAGGGACAGGCCTACCCGCCGCTCCCTTGCAATGTATTATCCAGCCCGTATTGGCTTCCGGGCCTCAGCTGAATTATTCAAGACAGCAGAAGCGTCATTCAACATCTGATGTATACTGAAGTTACCACTCACTAATTGTAACAACCTTTACTCTCCCACTCATTCATGAAATAATATCAAATGCAAGTCAATGAGAATGAAACTATTGCACAGACACTGAATCTGCTCCAATTTATTTTTTTAAATATATTATTAACAATCCTGGATACTTTGAGCATGACTAATAACAAGCTTCTTATAATACGCCTCCCAATTGATGCTCTGCTGCTCGTCTGGAGCCCTTCCTTTACTTGCTGAGACAAGCAACTCAATGGAGAGAAGTCCATGCGGGGATTATGTGAGTTCTAAGACGTCAGTACTAAGTGTTACTGGTATTACTAAATCGCGTATCAGGTGGGCAAGTCAGAAATCTAGCTGATTGCCCTGGCACCTCTGTCTCACCTCTCTGATGGAGGCAGGGACGAAAGTAATGGAGAGCAGAAAAAGGCTACGGTGCACTCGGCACAATGACAACTACAACAAGAAAATAGCCGGGCATTGTGACAGTGCCTGTAGTCCCAGCTACTTGGGAGGGAGGCTGAGGCAAGACAATCACTTAAGCCCAAGCATTAGAGGTTGCTGTGAGCTGTGATGCCATCGCACTCTACTGAGGCGACATAGCGAGACTCTGTCTCAAAAAAAAAAGAAAGAAAGAAAAATGCTACGATGAAGAGCATGTGACAGAGGGAAGTACCAGTGGCTTCATAGGCTCAGCCTCACGGCACACTTTGGAGCATTTTTCAGCCACAGTCCTAGAGCTGTGAATGCTCTTGGTCCAATGTGTGGTGACCAGCACTGTGTAAATTTCCTGAAAGCCTGCCCCAAACTCATGAGTGCTTGAATACAAATGCGCACCCTCACCCCTTGATCTCTTAAAGATTAGGGCCTTAATCTTCACAGCAAATTAGTAAAAGGTTGGGTCAGCTGCAGTATGCATTAGCCTCTGCTTCTGCAAGTGGAGGAGCTTCATGGAGGGTCACCAGTTTTTGTCACTTTCCAAGACATATCAATCAGAGTCATGCATCGTTTAGTGATGAGAATAGCTCCTGAAATGCAGAGTTAGGTGACTCCCCTGGTTGTGTGAACATCTCAGACTGCACTTACACAAACCCAGATGGTACCCCCCAGGAATCATCTAGGATATGTGGTTGGTGTAGCCATTACCCCCAGGCCACAAACCTGTGCAAGGTGTTACCGTACTGAATACTGCAGACGTTTGTGTATCTAAACATTTCTAGATATAGAAAAGGCACAGTAAAAATATGGTAGAAAAGATTGAAAGATGGTGCCCTTGTGTAGAGCACTTATCATGAATGGAGTTTGCCGGCCTGGACGTTGCTCTGAGTGAGTCAGTGAGTGATGTGGAGTGACTGTGAGGGCCTCGGGCATTAGTACCCACCTTACAAACACCGGACGCTTAGGCTACACTGCATTTATTTTTTTTAATTTATTTTTCCATAATGAATCAAAGTTCTCTTACTGGAGCTACTCTGTCAATTTTTCAGTTATTCTAAACTTTTTGACTATTTTGTAATAGCACTTAAAACATGAACACATGGTACAGCTGTACAAAAAGATGTTCTTTATATTCTTACTCTATAGCTTTTTCTAGTCTTTAAAACTTTTTTGCTTTTGAAACTCTTTTTAAAAACTAAGATACAAACAAATACATTAGTTTAGGACTAGGCCAGATCAGGATCACTCCACTGTCTCCCCCCTGCACGTCCTGTCTCGCAGGAAGGTCTTCAGGGGCAGGACCGTGCATGGAGCTGTCATCGCCTATAACGATGCCTTCTTATGGAATATCTCCTGAAGGACCTACCTGAGGCTCTTTTAGTTAACACTTTCTCTAAGTAGAAGAAGTACATTCTAAAATAATAATAAAAGTATAAGAGGGCAGATACAGAAACCAATAGCATAGTTGTTCATGATCATTATGAAGTATTATGCACTGGGCATGAGCATATGGGCTAGACTTTTACAGGACTGGCAGGGCCGTGGGTTTGTTCACACCAGCCCCACCACAGATGCCCAACGCAATGCATGATGTCACAGCAGCTCTGATATCACTAGGCAACAGAAATGTTTCAGCTCCATTATAATCTTATGGGACCACTGTCATCTATGTGGTCCAACACTGGCTAAAACATCCATATGTGGCACACAACTATATTTGAGATACTTAGACTCACAGGCCTATCGATCAGTCAGTAAACATCTAGGAAGCACCTGTGGGGCACCAGGCCCTGTGGGACCCCCAGGTCTGTGAGAAAGTACAAGCCAGGGAACCTCCAAGCCTAGGAGGCTGACCGTGCTCTCCCCTGCAGCTCCCAGCCCAGTCTCTATGGGAATGTACTTCAGAGTGTGGTGTGGCTCCGGAGAGAAGAAAAGAAAGAAAGCTCATTGAGAGGTAGGAAAAAGGAAAAGTTGTAGCAGATGCTTGGGAGATACTCAGGAATCAGGTACTAGGAAGAGCTGAGATGTTTAAGAGAAGATGGGTCTAGCAATATGGCCAGTTCTGAAACTATGAAGCACGACTCCTGAACAAGTCAGATTCTTCCTTTCGACACATCGGGCTGGGTGACTTCTCAGTCCTTGTTCCTCAAAGTCTGGTCCACAGACCAACAGCAGCAGCACTGCCTGAGAAACGATTAGAAATGCAGACTCTTAGGCCCAATCCCAGAAATACGGAATCCAGATCTGCATTTTAACAAGATCCTCAGGAGAGTCACATGCATTTCAAAGTTCTAAAAGCACTGGCCTGAGTGCCAAACATTAACAATGCATTTATTTACTAATGGAGAGGAAGAAATCTGCCTCAGCAGACTTTTCTCAGGCACCCGTAAGGAACTAGCCAAGCTTGTGCTTCTCGACCAATTCAAAGAAACATCCAGTGGCTAGTGCCTCCCACCTCCACCCACTTCCTTCAGTGGGAGCCATTGTTTGCTACTTCTGCTTTAGAATTCAAGACAGCCCTTTCTCAACCATTCCAACAAGAAGAAAGATGCTGAATTAGAACTCATTCTTCCCATAGGAAAGTGCTGTGTTGGCATTATTTATATTTCCAACTTACATAAATTATTTGTACTTCCAAAAAAAAAGATCTGGAACTACTTGCACCAAAAGGCTATTCAAATGCAAGAATGAAAAAGAGATGGTAGGCAAAAGAGGACATAAAAAGGAAATGCTTCAAGTACCTTGGATATCACAATCACTTAGATAAGGAATAGTTAAATCTCTGAGGTTCCCGGTGGCCAAGCAGAAAGGGAAAGCTGATGAATTATGAAACTCTCATTGTCTGAAATATACCACAGAAGAGAGGCAAGAAAAGAGATATTCTTGAGCTGCCTAGCAATAGGAAGAAGCTAAAGAAAGATTTAGATAAAGAAAGATCAAGGAAACAATTTCAACACAAAAATCTTCACACAACAAAAAACTTCAGACAGGTTTGAAGAGTAAATATTTTGCATTTTACATGCAACTTGAAATATTGGTCTGCAACGCTTCAAGACAAAGAATGCATTTCTAAGTTCTTCTGTCCCCCTACCCAGGCACTGAAAACAACCGGTAAATTCAATGCTGGGGATCAAATTTACAAGATATTTCTTTCTGGTCTTCTCCTTGACAAACCTGCTATTCAAAACCCTTGAAATTTCCAAGCACCTTTAGGTGTTACGTCTTGTTCAACCTTCCCAGCAACTTAGACAGCACCTGTGAGGAAAGCAGGCCCAGAAGCCTTACGTTACCTGCCTGACACCCAGAAGTTAATCTGAAATCCATATCTCCTAACACCGGTCTTGACACTGGGTGAACTTGACACTACAACAAGCTACCCATTCTTGTGACTCAAGATTTAATTTCACTGAACCTCTCTGAAAATCTCATTTCCAGCTACCAAATAGCTGACCGTTAGGGGAAGTGACTCTTTAAGGCAAGCAGAAGATGGATCTGTACTATATCGCAAGCCCAGCAACTACCTATACTTAGGAAGTTCATTCTTAAAAGGGTCATAGGAGAGGGCTCTCTATCTTTAAAAAAAACTCCTACATCTGTGTGCTTGACAGCTCTGGCTAAAACCCTAAGAGGGGGTTTCAAAGTCTAAAGTAACTCTGAGAAGGGGAAGGGAAAAAGTAAGTCTACCGTAATCAAAGAAAAACAGCTAAGAAGCATGAAAAAGACCTCTGCTGGGATTGGCCATTCAGTGAACAAGCTTGTCTTGCCGGAATATAACTCAAGAGAAGGTGTCAACATCAAAACCAAGATCTCAGAAAAGCAACATAAGGATGAGCCGGGCAGCGGGGCAGCTAAGCCACACAGGGGATGGCACCGAAGATTAGAATACAAATGACAACACAGTCCCTCCACAGGAGGGGCAACCCCAGGACCATTCACTTCCAGAAGGAAACTTTTAGTGTCTCCCTGCCACGAAAACTGAGCCAAAAGCAAGAAACTCTCCAGTTCTTCTCTCCTCACCACTAACCCACCACTCAGGCAAACAAACCGGAAACCTGGGGCTCTGAATAACAGATACCAGCTCAAGATGCTGCTTTGGGATAAAGAAAATCTGCTCTGTAATCTGTTTGGTACCTAATCATATTTCCCTTTTTTTGTTGCTGCAGCTGGGAAACCCACAACTAAATCTGCAGCCTGCCACTGGCAAGGGTCCAGGGCCAAATGTCGCCTATTTCTTTGTGGTTTTGGTTTTACATTTGTTTCCTGCACCAATTTGTCCAGTGGCTGACATGTTTTTATAAGCCACATGAAGTTGGTTTGGGAATGAGAGAGGACCCAGATGATGGATGATCAGGAAGAAAGGAAGGGGAGGAAGGGGGGTGGAGGGAGGGAGAACTGACATACGTTCTTTTTCCAACAATATGGTTTTGAAGTTAGCAGAAGCCAGGCCTTCGATTTGATCATGTCTTTTATATCACCAAGCAACAGTGGTGGGAATATAGTAGGTGCTCACTAAGTACTTTCTCTGAATGGGAAACTAAGTGTTCATTTGAACAAGGAATCCTGTGTCCCTCCTCCCTCATTCAAGACACTTTGACTCTTTTTTTTTTTGAGACAGAGCCTCAAGCTGTCACCCTGGATAGAGTGCTGTGGCATCACAGCTCACAGCAACCTCCAACTCGTGGGCTCAAGCGAGTCTCCTGCCTCTGCCTCCCAAGTAGCTGGGACTACAGGTGCCCACCACAACGCCCGGCCATTGTTTGGTTGCAGCCGTCATTGTTGTTTGACAGGCCCGGGCTGGATACGAACTCGCCAGCTCAGGTGTAGGTGGCTGGCGCCTTAGCTGCTTGAGCCACAGGCACCAAGCCAAGACACTTTGACTTTTATGCGAAGTGTGCTCAGATCCTGCCTCAGATCTGAGAATGAACAGTGTCACTGCTCTCTCACACAGAGGCGTAGCAGGGGACTTCCAAAGGCACAGGATAGACCCTTCATTGTCCATATTCCCAGGTCTCCAGACAGGTTTATGCCCTCAGCTGTTTGGATAATCAGGTGACGCTGCAGTTAGTAGAATAGTGGATTTTTGAAAGTAAAATCAATTGATCTTAAGAAGCTTTAAATCACCAAATAGTTTCTGAGCAAAACTAAGTTGGTTAGATGTTGACGAATACAACGCCTTTTCCCCGCAGTATGACATTTCCTAAAGCTCATGGACAGTTTGCTATTCAGAGAGATTCAGGATAGAAACATACCACTGGGCTTATTTTGAAAAAGACTGGCAGAATTTTAGTGGGAGAGTTCCCTATGTATGAAGACATGGAAAAGGTCTGTTGGAAAGTAACAATTAAATCCCCTTCATTGATGGTGAGGCAGCAACAGAAGATAAAATCAGAGTCAGCAGACATGAGTTCAAGGCCCAGCTCCACACTTCAGAGCTGCGTCTCCATCCCCTAACCCATCCACGGTCCAGGTTCCTCCTCCGTGAAGGGTTTGCTGTTGTCTAGGAGAGGCAGATTAGGCGCTTCTTAGACACTGCCAACTACATGGGCGAGGCAATAATGACTTTTGAAAATTAAAATACTATAAATTGATATTCTACATATGTACCTCTATTATCTGCTATATTTTACAATATTATGTAATTACGTATATACATTATAATACTGAATTCTATGCCCCAACCATAGATGCTACATTTTGTAGATGATTTAAGTATTTTTCAAAGCAATTCCTTCACCTGATGTGCTATTATATTCAGAATTGAACCCCCACATAAGACATGACTCCACTCACCTATTTCACACCTGTCTTAGCAGGGTCAGTGGACACCGTGCACGTGAGCTGCTTTGCACACTAAAAGTTGCCGGGAAACCATGGCTTTGTTGCAAACGTGAAATGTGCATGAGCTATTAGACACGGAGGCATTACAAAAGAGAATGAGGACTGAACGATGAGGCACTGTCATATGAGGGGCTTTTGCAGAATCTGGAAAAAGTCATTGTGAAGCATTAAAAAGGCCAATCTCACCAGAAGATGGAAAGTTTTCGAGCTGGGGTTATTGCACTCTGGGCGGGGGAAACCCACACAGGAAGATCAAAGGGCACCAAGCAAGGCCATTGAGAAGCAGCAGCCTTAGAGGGCAGGGGTGCCTGGGAGTCCAAAAATCCACAGGTCTGCGTCCCACTGAGTGGGTAACACAGTTGCTAAGAGGTTACAGTAATTCTTTAAAACATTCTTCCTCACCTAATGTGCACAATGTAATGCGACATTTCAAAACTATTAAGAGGAGAGTATAAATGTCTTACCACAACAAATAAGTGAGGTGATGGTTATGTTAACCAGTTTGAACTAAGCATTCCACATTTTATATCAAATCAGCACATTGTACCCCATAAATGCATTAATGTACACAGTTATGATTTAATAAAAAAATTCTTTTTTTAATCGTTGGGGATTCATTGAGGGTACTAAGATCCAGGTTATACTAATTGCATTTGTCAGGCAAAGTCCGTCTTATAAATGTGTTCCTCCCCCAAGAGGTGTGCTAAACACCGTGACCCCCAACCCCCTCCCTCCCTCCTTATCTCTGCTCCCCCATTCCCCCACCCCTCCCACATACTAGGTCATTAATTGTCCTCATATCAAAATTGAGTACATTGGATTCTTGCTTCTCCATTCTTGTGATGCTTTACTAAGAAGAATGTGTTCCACCTCCACCCAAGTTAATACAAAAGATGTATAGTCTCCATCTTTTTTAGTGGCTGAATAATATTCCATGGTATACATATACCGCAGCTTGTTAATCCATTTCTAGATTGGTGGGCATTTAGGTTGTTTCCACACTTTGGCAATTATAAATTGAGCTGTGATAAACGTTCTAGTGCAAATGTCCTTATGATAAAAGGATTTTTTTCTTCTGGGTAGATGCCCAGAAAAAAAAAAAAATTCTTTAAATTCTCTAAAATTCCCACCCCTTAGAGAAGTTGGTGGAACAATTTCCCTCCCAACGACACTGTCAGCAGGAAATCATGGGGTAGTTGTGATAGAGACTGAAGTCCCCAGGGGAGCAGTAAGGCCTCTCCCAGAGAAACACAGAGGTGACAAATCACCAGGACAGACAGCAGCACCTAGGAACTCAGAAGGCATTAAAAAGGCAAATGGCAGAGAATGTGATGTAAATATGAAATCTAGGCCATAAGAAGAGAAACACTCTGAGTGCAGCAGCCAAAGAGATGGTCCACTTCCAAATCCCATCTGTGGGATCTGTGGGTGACGGCTAGTATCAGGACTCAGTCAAGTATTCCAGGGTTTTTTTCTTTGTTTGTTTGTTTTTTAGTTTCTTTTTCTTTTTATTGTTGGGGATCCATTGAAGGTATAAGAAACCAGGTTACATGGATTGCATTTGTTAGGTAAAGTCCCTCTTACAAATGCGTTTTGAAGTATTTCAGTTTTCAGAAGCAAAGTTAAGTGGAGAATTCAGCAAATCTGTTCAGAAACTAGGGAAAAAGAACTAAGCCTGTAAAAATAAATATAAAGATTGTCCAACTGTTTTCTTGATCTTCATTATTAGAATACATTCTCAACTCTATCTTATTAAAAAAAAAAAAAGAGCTTTGCATTTAAGGATAAATCTCCCCATTTTGAAAACTCAAGAGGAAATCATATTGTTGAATCAAATTAGTTTATAAACATTTTTCTAAAAATCTCTTCAGGTCTTTGTAATCCTTTAGAATCATCTAAAGAAAATAAGAGCAATAGGGAGTCTTTCATCGGATACAAAGCAATTTGTTTAAAATATACATACATACAAAGGAATTCAATTACCCATACAAACGTAAGGAAGCACAGATAATTCACAAACAGCTATGAAGCCACTGTAGTATCCATGGCCACCATTTATTAAGGGCTTACGCCACGCACCTCACACACAAGAGCTCATTTAATCAACCTGAAAACTCTGTGATAATAACATTGGCAACTTAAGTGCATTATTTCATTTAGTTCTCAGATCAAGCGTCGGAGGGAGGTACTACCATTATAATATTTTAATGGAAGGATTTAAAGACAATAAATAACTTGCCCAATATCATACAGCTAGTGAGAATCAGCCCAAGTGTCTGATCGCATTGCTCACAACGTTTGATTCAGCTAGACCCTCTCCGTAATTTACACATGAGGAATCTCGGCCTAGATAGGTTAAAGAACACCAAAGAACACCAGCTGGGGAGTGGTCACGTCAGGATTTGAACTCAAGTCTTTCTTGTCCCAAAGCCCATGCTCTTAAGCTTGGTATTGTATTAAATTGACTCTTATACTCGATCTAATTTCTATTTGAATTTTGTTTAAGGGTTTCATAAAATGTGAAATTGGGGACATTCTAGTACTTCACCCAAGCCCCATGGTAAAGGGCTGCTTCAGAAGAAGCTGGATAAACGTCCAAGTGACCTGTTTTGACTATGGGCTTCATACTGCCCCGAAGGGTGACCCAGACCACTGTCAACAGCAAAGCTAACCCCACTTGCTCACACCTGCCCTGGCAGTGATAGCTATTTAGGATTTAAAGTTAATTCTTGTAGAGAACATGGGGAAAGATAGTCTATTGCTTTGTTGTTGTTGTTGTTTATTGGTAAACTAAATGAGTTCTAACTCTGGATGGAAGGAACATGAGGACATCACGGAGTGTAGTGACATCTGCTGTTTGGGGTTTACCATCTTCCCCCACTGGTAGGTTTCTATTCAAGGTATTCTGTCTTCCTACAACATGGGGATGGGCATGTGATCCAGGCTAGGACCCTGGAGTTGAGTCTTGATGGGAGAGATGCAAAGAGAAGTTTCTGTACTTGCGTCATCCCATAGCGATGCCCTGGACACAGCGGTGATTGGTTCCTGGTACTGAGCTTCCCAGGGCTTCCCCAGTTCCCAGACTACACAGCTTCCCCTTCAATTCTATGAGCTACCTCGTATTTCTGCACATTCTATATTCCTTTTCTGCTTTAGTTAGCTGGGTTGGTTTCTGTTGCCTGCAACCAAAATAATTGTGACTGAATCTCAAGTTGGCTAAGGGGCTGTACTATTTGACACTGGGGAACCGCAGCGCCAGCATCCACTACAGAAATCAAGGGTGACGGGTGTGGAAGAGATAATTAGTGGAGAAATATGGGCTGTTTCCACAGACCAGAAAATAAGGGAATAAGCTCTTATTTTGTTGCGTTTCTGCAGCTTTACTCCTTTGAAATCTTCTGTGCCTTGCATAATTCACACCTTCGCTATGACTCATCATTTAAACCTGCATATTTATTCTCCCATGATAGGCAGCTTAGAGTATGATGCTAATGAGGGCAGCACTTTGGACTTGATCCTTGTGGGCTGGTTACCTTACTGGACACTTGGTCCAAGGTCTTTTCACATTCTGTGGGGCTGGATTAATGAAGCTGGTGGACAACACTGACCAGTGCCACAAATCTAGCATCAGCTCATATTTCTCAAGCCCCTGCTGTGTGCCAGGTAGTACATCAGGCACTTCCCATGCATTACCTCATTGGCCATCAAGGAGGCACAAATGAGTCTAACTGTACTACAAGAGAATGACATAACCATATTGAGGAAGGTGAGGAAGAAGAGATCTGACCGAAGTAACTTTGGAAAACAGTGTCTTGACAGAGTGCTGTCAGGTTAAAGACAAAAAAGGCAGACATAAAACTGCACTCTAGCTGGTAAATTTGTTTCTCACTGGGCACTGGGCAATTCTGAAACTGCTTTATGTGTTTACCATTGTTGAACATATGTATAAGCAGATACACTGTAGATAAGGAGAACCAAGTTTCTTACTGTTAGAGAAAGAAATTACAAACACAGACAGGAAGAAGGCTACAGTGAATTTTGTGGTGTTAGATTGGTAGCAGTGTGAACTTACGTCTACTTTTCTTATTGTGGTAAAGTAGACATAACATAAAAGTTACCATCTTAACCCTTTTTACTGGTATAATTCAGTGGCAGTAATTTGCATTCACACTGCTATGCAGCCATTACTACCAAACACTTCTAGAACTTTATGATTCCAAACCAAAACTCTTACACCCTTTGAACACTAATCCTCTACTTTCCCCTCCACCCAGCCCCTGGTACCCAAAATTCTACTTTCTCTCTCTATGAATTTGACGGTTCTGGGTACTTCCCGTTAAGTGCGATCATATAACATTTGTCCTTTTGTGTCTGGTATTTCACATGAATAATGTTTTCAAGGTTCATCCATTTAGTAGTATGCATAAGAATTTCATTCCTTAAGGCTGAGTAAAATTCCATTGTATGTATGTGCCACATTTTGTTTGCCCATTCATCCATTGATAGGCATTTGAGTGAAAAATGCTGCTATGAACATTCCCATACAGATGTCTGTCCAAGTTTCTGCTTTTAATTATGTGGGTACATACATAAAAGTGGAATTCTGCATCATGCAGTAATTCCATATTTCATTTTTTGAAGAACCACCGTACCATCCCCTCCAGTGACTGCACAATTTCATATTCCCTAGAGCAATACCCAAGGGTTCCAATTTCTCCATATCCTCCTCATCAACACTTGTTATTTTCTGTTTGGGAGATAATGGCCATCAAAATAGGAATGGTGTGGTAGGTATCTTACTGAGGTTTTCATTTGCATTTCCCAAATGATTTCTGAGGCTGAGTATCTTTTCATGTGTCATTTGTGTATCTTCTTTGAAGAAATGCCTATGCAAGTCCTTTGCCATTTTAAATTGAATTGTTTTGTTGTTGAATTCTAGTTTTCTACATATTCTGGATGTTATGTCCCTTACTAGGTACATGATTTGCAAAATGTTTCTCCCATTCTGTGGGTCGCCTTTTCATTTTCTTGATAGGGTCCTTTGAAGCGCCAAAAGTTCTAATTTTGCTGAAGTCTGATTTATCTATTTTTTTTTCTTTTCTTGCCTGTGATTTTGGTGTAATATCCAAGAAAACACTGCTAAATCCAATGCCAGGAAGATTTTTCCCCTATGCTTTTCTTCTGAGAGTTTTATAGTTTAAGCTCTTTTGTTTAAATCTTTGATCCACTTTGAGTTAATTTTTATATGTGGTGTAAGTAGGGGTCCAGCTTCATTCTTTTGCATGCGTACTTTCAGTTTTTCCAGCACCATTCATTAAAAAAAAAAATGGTCCTTTCCCTATTGAGTTGTTCTGGCACCCTTGTCAAAACTCATTTACCCATATATGTGAAGATATATTTCTGGGTTCTCAGTTCTATTCTGTGGATCTATATGTCTGCCTTTATGCCAGTACCATACTATAGCTTTAACATATTTTGAAAGCAGGATGTGTTGTTCTTTCTCAGGATTGATTTAGCTATTCATGGGTTTTTGTGGTTCCATATGAACTTTGGAATTGTTTTTATATTTCTGTAAAGAAAGCGCCATTGGGATTTTGACAGGTATTGCACTAAATCTGTAGATAATTTTTGAATAGTATGGACATCTGAACAATATTAAGTCTTTCATGAACACAAAATGTCTTTCATTTTACTTACGTCTTCTTTTATTTCTTTCAGTGATTTTTTTGTAGTTTTTAGGATTCGAGTCTTTCACCTTGTTAGTAAGTTTATTCTTAAATATTTTATCCCTTTTGATGCTTCTGTAAATGGAATCATTTTCTTTTTAGATTGTTGCTAGTGTATAAAAATGCAGCTTTTTGTGTATTTTGGTTTTGTTTCCTGCAACTTAGCAGAATTTGAATTATTAGTTAACAGCTTATTTGTACAATCATTAGAGTTTTCTACATGTAGGTTATGTTTTCTGTGAACAGAGATAATTTTACTTCGACTCTTCCACTTTGGATGTCTTTTTTTTTTCTTAATAATTTTATTAAATCATAATTGTGTACATTGGTGCAATCATAGGGCAGAATGTGCTTCATATACAATCAGAAACATTTTGATCGTACTGTGAGAGATAACCCTCATAGCATTTTCTTAATCACTATATAAAGACATTGATACTCTACATTTAATAAGTTTCACCAGTA
>CAUYRH010039671.1:0-18183 GCA_963574655.1 Perodicticus potto
TGTAAAATTTGAGTTTCAATTCATCAAATATTTACTACCAATTTAAGTGTCATATTTTATACTCACTTATAAAAATCTTAATGATGGGAATTTTATGGGTACATAAAAATTGTTATAATGCTTTAACAGTGAATTAGAAAACAATTATGTTATTAAATTAATAAGAAAAAGGAAACCTGATATGAGAAGGTTTGAAATAGGTTGCCAGAAGATAAGTAGATGAGGGGTGAAGAGGAAGAATTTTAATCAAACTGCATATCCATAGCTTTCATTCTCTCCCAGAATGGCAACATTGACTGAGAACTCAGAGCCCAATTCAAGGAACCACAAAAATAACACAACTTTTCTTTTGAACTTGGCTAATAAATATCATTGTGAACTGCTGACCCAAGTAAATGACCCAAGCAAAATTCTCAATCAATGGAGGTTATTAAGTCAAGATTTTTAATATTTGTCCAGGAAAAACATGAACCGCAGACAAGCTGTGGCTGTTTTCCAAACTGGAGGTAGGAGCCTTGGCTTTTTAAAGGCATACAGAAGCCAGGCACAGTGGCTCACACCTGTAATCCTAGCACTCTGGGAGGCTAAGGAGGGCGGATTGCCCTGGGCTCAGAGGTTTGAGACCAGTCTGAGCCAGAGTGAGACCCTGTCTCTAAATAAATAAATAAATAAATAAATAAATAAATAAATAAATAAATAAAAACATACAGAAGGAAAAAGGTGCCAGGTTGGGGGGGCACGTCTGGCACTTATGAGATAGTGGTTACATTTTTGTGAGGCACAAGAAGTCTACATTTCATATAAAATAAGGGAATGAAGGAAGTATCAATTATGCAAATGTCTCTGGATAGGTGGAAAGTGATTCTGCCTTCTTTCCCATTCTGTCACCTGTAAGATAAACTTTCAATTCACTATTAGTATGGAATCAAATAAGCTTTAGTTTTAGCTACTAGGCATAGGTATAATTTGCACATCCTTGCTTATGGGAGGTAAGTGAGAAATACTCTTAATGAATGATCGGTGGGGCTGGCTGGTCACAAATGTCTGAGGCTTTTTTGGTTTTTTTTTTTTTTTTTTTTGAGTCAGAGCCTCAAGCTGTCACCCTGAATAGAGTGCTGTAGCATCACAGCTCACAGCAACCTCCAATTCCTGGGCTCAAGCGAGTCTCCTGCCTCTGCCTCCCAAGTAGCTGGGACTACAGGAGCCCACCACAAAGCCCGGCCATTTTTTGGTTGCAGCCACCATTGTTGTTTGGCAGGCTTGGGCTGGATTCGAACCTGCCAGCTTAGGTGTACATGTCTGGCGCCTTAGCCCATTGAGCCACAGGCGCTGAGCCATGTCTGAGGCTTTTACCTTTCCTTTTGTATAAGGAGTTGGGTGGCATTAGTGGCCCTAAGACTTTGATTTCCTTTTTATGCTCCCCCATGTTCTTCAAAATATTTGGGAAAAGCATTGTAAAAAAAAAACATGATTTCACGGTTATTATTTTTGTTTTTATCAAATCCAGAAGGTTCATTTTTAGAAGGCCATATCCCTCAAAGGAAAAAAAATAAAGTCAAGAAGGACAATTTTTAAAAATTGTAGGTAAATAAAACTCTGAAATGATAGACAAGGCTAGAATCCAGTCCACATGCTCAAGGCTTTTTGGGTGTGGCTCTAAGACATAGTGGCTCAGAATAAACCTGGGTGTGTCTCCAGGACAAATTTGGCTCTGAATAAACCTCCTTAAATTATTTTACAGAATGTGGCTTTTTTTCCATCAATAGTCACAAGGTGTGCTTGTAAAGTCTCAAGAAAAAGGTCATGGCAATTTCATTGAGTCTAAATCAGAAAATGGAAAAAAGAGTTTGAAAACATTATTTGGAGATTCGTAGCTAGGAAAGAATTCAGAATTTAGTCTAAAACATATGAACTCTAAAGTTAGTAGAACACTGCCTTTTGATGAGAATTAAAGTAAAATAATTATTGTCTGTGGTTGACAAAAACTCTTAGAATAGCCATGGTTAAATAGACAACTGATAAAGAAATTTGGCTATTTTTGTGGCATATAAAAATTTAACATAATAACCATAATTATTATTGATAAGATGTATTAAAGTACATCAGAACTTTGTCAGTCCCATACAATTTTAGGACACATATTAATAACATGCTTATTTAAATATAAGCCAGAGAAATTTAAACATTATTTGGTATTTGACAATGCTTTCTGTATATTTTTTCATATACCAAATAAGCCTACTATATAGCTCTTAGATTTTCAGTGACTGTAATATTTAGAAAAGCAAATCTGAGGTCAAAAAACAATTTAGAAATTTGATTTTGAAAAGTTTGTCAAATATCAAAGTCTTATAACATTTATTGTCAAAAAACACTTATTTTCATAAAGTACAATCACAAGCTACTACAAAATAGTCATTTGTTCAGCCAGAATTAGGCAAATTATTTTTCCAAAAGCCACTTTTCTATGTCTCCTTATAAACTTTTTTCCAAAGAAAAAAATCTACATCCATTTTTTTTCCTTCTGTGCATGTAATTTTTTCTCTTATATTTGGTAATTTTAATTATATGCATTAATTACAATGTTAACTCTTAGTAACTCTTATTTTTAATAAAAACCTAGGGAGTTAAAGTAACTTTGTATTATTATCAGTCCCTAATTGTATTAGTACACCTAAATATATTCAGCTTTCTATATTAAATAGAAATGAGATGTCAAATTATATAAACTTAAACTTATGATTAATAGTCAGTGTTTTAGTATTTTAACTTACTTACAAATGACTCAGTCTGTAACAGAGGAAATGGCCTGAAAAAATGCCAAAAGTGGTTCTGGTCTCCTTAAAACACTTCACCCTTTAAAATGTTTTCTGTACACCTATGGTGCATCTTACAAAAATACATGTGAAATTTACTAGGTGTAGAATATAAATTTCTTAACACAATAACTAAGAAAATGCCGTGAAGGCTATATGAACCAGTTTGATGAAAACATTTCAAATTGTATATAAAACCAGCACATTGTACCCCATGATTGCATTAATATACACGGTTATGATTTAATTAAAAGAAAAAATGTTTTCTGTCTTTCCCCCCTTGTCAAGGACTAAAACTGGCATCCCAGTTGCCACCCCAACTGGGTGGCGCAGAAGAGTACCTTTTGTTCTTTACACTGCAGGGGAAGGCTCAGCAGAACCATCCTAACAGAAGTCCCTAACAGACCATCCTCCCAGGAAGTCCCAGCCAGCAATAGCTGGCATTGGGCTGGCAGGGGTTCCCAGTGGATTCTGGAGATGAATGGATCAGAACCACTAACTGTAGTTGAACAACACCCTCCCCACAAAGCTCTGTATTTTTGCTTATGGGGGAGAAATTTGTTACTTTGAGATGATAGTCTGCAATTTTCCTCCTTTGCTGGCAAATTAATGAATTCTCTTTCCTTCTCCTCCACCACTTGTCCTCATTCTTCTATGCATCCTTGTGGACAAGTACCAAGCTTTTGGTAATAAGACATTTCATGGTTATCCTTTTCAACTTAATATGACATAACTTTAAGATTTTAAATTACTAAAAAGAACTTTGAAACATAAGTTCATAGTCAGATCTAGCCAAATATTAAAAATAGTAAAGAAAGAGTGGTTTTGTGATCCTAAAAACATCTAGCAGAAATAGACAGATTTTAACCCAACAGGTTCAGGTGAAAATATCTAACTTAAATTTTGAAAATGTTTTTATTTTATTTTACCAATGATGTTCATAACTCTCTTTATTCATTAAATATTACTAAATTTAAGTGAACTTAAAAGACATTTGGGCTTATTTACTTAATTTATGACACATATGCATGCATCCAAGGATCCTATAGGCTTGGTTTTAAAACTCTAACAATGAGAATGGCAAAAAGTCATCAGTTCCAAAAGATAGTTGAATTTAAACCATGTCATTAAGAATGGAATGAGTAACATTTTTCTTATCTCACAAGTGGCCTAAACCCTCACTGAATCTCAGAGAAAATGCAATTTGAATTAACATCTTAAAGGACAGAGAGAGGAAATCTATACCCTTTCAATAAAACATTTGTGTATGTTAAAAGAAGGTAGTAATGGATATCAGGCAATATAAAATTATAGGAATTCAGCACAGAACTTTCCAAGAGCAGCTTTATTTAAATAGGTAGTATTTGGGCCCCCAAGAAAGAGAGAAACAACATAGGACCAGGTTATGTGATATGTTGATAATATATTTCTTAGGAATATATCTTAAGGGTCTAAATTTCATCCTTTTTTGTCCAATCCAAAAGAAAGGAGAAGCTTCTTTTTGTATATTTACATGGCCATTTACATGGCCATAACATGGCCATTTTTGTCTAGCTATGACAGAGCAAGGTCAAAAATTTTCTCGCAATATAAAGTAATTTTTGATATCCAAAAAGCCAAAGACACCAGGTAACATAATATAAATGAGAGTAGTTTTATATCTGAAAGGAAGATATAACTTTTATAACTTTTTAGATACCATAGGGAAAATAGAATAGCCTCAAAAGAGGAAAAGTGGTGCTTTTTTCTGAGTTCTTTTGAAGCAACATGTATGAGCTATGACAAAGAGTTGACATTTTAGTTTTTGAACTTTTTAACTAAAGCTATCTTTTAAAGTGAGACCAAAAAGCCTTAACTAAGGTTATAACTTAATCAAGGAAGAAGCAGGTGTCTCATAAGAAGTGGAAAACAGTTCTTATGAAATCTAGAAAGGTCACAAAACAGCTCAAAGAAACAATAGTCTTGTGAGCCATAACCCAAGTATAAGCCCATATTTCTGTCTGCTCATATTTTTTTAGGGTCTCAGTTTCTCAAAAGCTCAAAAGCCTCCCGTGCCTCTCACAGGAGGCATAGGAAAATAGGAAATTGAAGGGTTTTCATGGCATAAGTGGGAAAAGTTACATAAAATCAAATGTCTTCCCTGATGGGAACTGAACCCAGGTTGTTATAATGAAAACACAGAATTTTAACCATGAGGCTATAAGATAAATTGTCCTCTACTATCATTCCCACAGTGTCAGGATATAAAGAATTTTATCATTTAGGGCAGATTTTCCTCTTGAATTTTGTCAGGAGACTTTTTAAGGGCCTCTTTGGCAGCTGATCACATTGGGAGGGTGTGGGTCAGGGAGCCCCTCTGTGGCCTGTCTTTGGTGTGACCTGTAGTGTCCAACTTTCCAGGACCAAGCTTGGGTGTATGGTGCCACAAGAACTGGCTCCAGGGCCTGGATAAAGGGACACTGAGGCAGCTCCCAGCCTGGTGCTTGGGAATTTTGGTGGTAGGAGTCTCTGTGATTGTAAGACCTCCCCTGATCTGAGAATGGCTACCTCTCATTATGAACTAGTAGCTGAAATTGGTGTTAGTGCCTATGGGATAATGTACAAGGTCTGTGATCACCACAGTGGCTTGTGGGAAGCCGCGGGGGACTCCCCCGGCTTTTGCCCCTGCTATGGCCGAGGTTTGACCTTCGCTGCAAAGAAACTGGCAGGAGCCAAAACAGGAAGTAAAAAGTCCAGATGGTCAAAACTAGAGATAAACAGCAAGGCAGTTTTAAGGTAAACAGCACAGCAGTTCCCAAGGAGTAAGAGAGTGCTAAAGAGAACCTTAATTGACCTTTTTTCCCTGTGAGAATATAAAAGCATAGTGTCAAAATAAAGTGTTGTCTCAGTCTCAGTCTCAGGCTCAGCCTGACTGAGTCCATTACCGTGTGTGTGTGTGTGTGTGTGTGTGTGTGTCTTTTTTCATCCCAGCGCCCCCTCCTCAGAACCTCGCTAGTGGACGGCGGGTCCGTCAGTGGCTGCTTTGTGACTCTCAAGAGTGTAAGAGAGTGCCCAGTGGAGGAGAAGCTGGTGGGGGTCTTCCAACGGCACAAGGTTGAGAAGTGGCCTTACTAAGGTGGCTGGAAGGCTTTTGAGCAAGCACCCCAATGTTGTTCATCTCATGGACGTTTGTACCACTTTCCAAACTGACCGCGAGATCGAGGTCACTCCCACCAGGCTTGCCAGCAAGGCGACTAATGCACCAGTTTCTAAGAGGCCTAGGTTTCCTGCACGGTAATTGCACTGTTTAGGAGATCTGAAGCCAGAGAACATTCTGGTGACAAGTAGTGGGACAGTCAAGCTGGCTGACTTTGGCCTGGTCAGACTCTGCAGCTACCAATAGTACTTCTACTCCAGAAATTCTTTTGCCATCTACATTTGCGCACCTGTGGACATGTGGCATGTCAGCTGCATCATCGCAGAGATGTTTCATGGAAACTCTGAAGCTGTTCAGTTGGGCAAAATCCTCCACCTGATTGGGCCATCTCCAGACGATAACTGCCCAGGTATGTGTCTCTTTACCTGGAGGAGCCTTTCTCCCAAGAGGGCCCTGCACAGTGCAGTTGGTGGAGCCTGAGATGGAGAAGTCTGCAGCACAACTGCTGCTTATAATGCTGACTTTAACCTACACAGGCGAATTCTGCCTTCTGAGCTCTGCAGCAACTCTCATCGAAAGAAAGATGAAGGTAATCCAGAGTGAGCAATGGAGTAGCTGCCACAAAAGAAAGTGAAGCTGCCATTTCCCTTTTGGACACTTAATGAAAAGAATCCCACTGAGAGGCAATCTGTGCCTTCATCTCTGAGGCTGTAGAGATTCCTTTTCCAACTTTTTACAGAGTATTTTACTACCTTGATGACATTCCCCTCCTAATCTTCTTTTGAGCTTTCTCCTATCCCCTTTTTTCTCTACACTAAAGGGTTATTCCTTCTTGTCCCCCTACCTACCTTGATGTCAGGGTACTTTTTTTATACAGGGAAAACAAAACAAAGAAATATGGCCTTTAAAAAAAAGTACGTTTAAGGCTGGTCATGACACAATTATGTGTCTTTCTTTTAATTTAATTTTTCTATTAACATAAAAAGACAATTATTTCAAATAAGAGATCTCTAAAATCCAACTTTTAATTTAAATAAACCATTTTGGAGCATTAATTTTCAATGATGTACTTATTTTAAAGTGATTTAGTCTGTAATAATGTTTTCTTCAGAGAAGAAACAATTATAAAGATCCCATTTTCCCAGAATAGGCTAAGATAGAAATGACAAAAGTCCTTTGTTAATGGAACATTTTGTGACAAACAACACAGAAGGAGCAATAGGGAAATATGAATTTGTTTCACAAAATGCCAAAGTTGCTGTATTAAGACTAGTTATATAAATCATTTTTCTTTTGTTATTCAAAACAGACAGTGATATTTATATTCTGTTTAACCAGATTGTACAGAGAGAAAGACCAGAAACTTCAATTAGTACAAAACTTACTCTTTGTTGCCTCTGATCAGTTTCTTATTTTTGTTTTTTCCTCTACTACAGCTTTTTTTAGAAACATAGAACAACTTTAAACAAAGTCCTTTTCCTCCCTAAAGGTTCATATGAAAAAAAAAAAAAAAAAACATTGATATGAGACAGATTGATTATTTGGAGAAAAAATATGTAAATAAATTTTTAACTTTTAGAAGCTTTTAGAATGAAAACCTAGTAAAAACAGATTTGGGAGGAAGAAGAGAAAGAAAGTAGCAAAAAGGGTCTTGGCATGGGGTAAAGTGTCTTAATCAATAGCCCTCAGGGAAAATAATGTTTCTCTTTAAAACTTTTAACATTGTGGAGCTCTCAGTTAATCTTTTCTAGTTTGGGTTAAAAAAAATCTTGGTTGCATTGGTGAAGATTTTTTTCTATAGATGTAAAAAGACATCTGTGGATATGTCCACAAAGACAGCTGATACAGCCATCTCATATACCAAAGAAATATTTCTTTGTGGGAGATGTAAGTTATTTTAATATTTTTAACCAGCAAGTATATTACAGCTATGGGAGTTTTAGTCAACTTTAGAGGCCTTGTTTTCTACAATGTTATTGGTCAACTTGAATGTGAAATAAGACTGAAACCAAAACAGAAAAAAAAAGTGATTGAACAGTTAATATATTGTTGAGACCTCTAAGCATAAGGAAAAGTTATAGCCAGCTGAAATAAACCTTAACCCCTAGCTATCAAATTTTAAAATAAAACACCAGACTAACTCCTTATTGGGAGATAGGGCCTAAGCCAGTGGTTCTCAACCTATGGGTCATGACCCATTGGGGGTCAAACGACCCTTTCACAGGGGTCACCTAAATACATCCAGTATATCAGATATTTACATTATGATTCCTAATAATAGCAAAATTACAGTTATGAAGTAGCAATGAAAACAATTTTATGGTTGGGCGTCACCACAACATGAGGAACTGTATTAAAAACAATTTTATAGTTGGGGGTCACCACAACATGAGGAACTGTATTAAAGCATTAGGAAAGTTGAGAACCACTGGTAACCTAAGCCTGCTGTCAACAGTCGTGGAAGCAGGTGACTCACCTTCTTTGTCAGAAGTAAGCAAAACTCGTGAAAGTTGAGAGATGGAAGATCTCTGGAGAGAGCAGCAGGAACTTCAGTGAATTGCTCCACTGGTCAGACCAGTATGGAACTCTAGCCTGGTACCAAAAGCATCTGTCGGAAGGTCACTAAGAAAACCAAACTCTTCTTAGTGTGGAATAAAAGAGACTTTAGTTTTAGGTATTAGACATAGGTATAACTTGCATGTCCTTGCTTAATGGAGGTTAGAAAGAAATTTTCTGCATTTTCTTTGTTTGTTTGTTGTTTTTCTTTTTAAGACAGTCTCACTCTGTCACCCTGGGTAGAGTCCTGTGGCATCACAGCTCAGGGCAATCTCAAACTCTTGATTCCAGTGATCCTCTTACCTCAGCCTCCCAGAGTCTTAGGATTATAGGTGTGAGCCATCACACCCAGCCTAGAAAGAAATTTTCTTAATGAATGATCCGTGGAACTGTTCACAAGTATCCTAGGCTTTTATCCTGTCTTTTATATAAGGAATTTGAGGAGTGGCCCTCAGACTTTGATTTTCTTTTTACAGAACCATTCAGAGCTGAGCCATATAAATGACTAGGTAATGGTCGGTTTGTGTGGTAAATTGGAATTGTGAATGTTGATCATCAATTTATATGAGAAATTTTGTTATTATTACCAAAGCACAATAATAATTTTGCAATATGATTAATATGAGTAAGTTTTTAATAGAACTTTACACTAATGGTATAATTTTAAAAAGAAAATTTGAAACTATAATATTATTTCTTATTAGAATAGATTTAGGATAAAAGTAGAATGTTGTCACATGGATTTATTATATTGTAGTAAAATCCTGGTCCAGAGACTGGTCTATGTCTCTGTTTTTGTGCCAGTACCATGCTGTTTTGGTTCCAATAACCTTGTAGTGTAGCTTGAAACCTGGTAAAGTTATGCCTCCAGATTTGTTCTTTTTACTTAATGTTGCGTTAGCTATTTGAATTTTTGCACAGCCAAGAAAAAAAATCAAAGGAGTGAACAGATAAATATAGGAGAAAATATTTGCATGATATGCATCCAATAAAAGGTTGTTAATCAGAATCTATAAAGAGATCAAGCCAATCAGCAAGGAAATATCAAACAACCCATTGAAAAGTGGGCAACAGTCATGAACAGAAGCTTTTCACAAGAATATACACTAATGGTCAATAAACATATGAAAAAATGTACAATGTCTCTAGTCATCAGGGAAATGCAAATCAAAACTACAATGAGATATCACCTAACTCTAGTGAGAACGGCTTTTATAAAAAAAAAAAAAAAATCCCAAAACAACAGATTCTAGCATAGGATGCAAAGAGGAGGGTACAATTATTATACATCATTGGTGGGACTGAAAACTAGTACAATCTCCAGGGAAAATTGTATGGAGATACCTTTAAGAGCTAAAAGTAGACCTACCATTTTATCTAGCAATTCCACTATTGAGTATTTACCCAAAGGGGGGGAAGGGAAAGTCATTTTATCTAAAAGACATATGCACTTAAATGTTTATTGCAGCACAATTCACATTCTCAAAGATGTGGAATCAATGCAATTGCCTGTCAATACATGATTAAGTTAAACAAAATATGTATGCCATGGAGAACTACTCAACCATAAAAAACAAAAATGGTGGCCTAGTCTCTTTTGGAATAACCTGGATGGAACTGAAGACCATCTTCTAACTGAAGCATCACAAGAATGGAAAAATTAACACCATGTATATTCACTATTAAATTGAAACTTAACTGATCAACACTCATTTGGTAATAAAACTCAATGGAAAGCAAGGAGATGGGTGGGGTAAATTCACACCTACCTGGTAACCTATGTGGGTGAGGGGCACACTTAAAACATTGACTCAAACTGCACAAAAGCAAATGATGTAATTAAAACATTTGTACTGGCTCAGTGCCTGTAGCCCAGTGGTTAGGGCTCCGGCTACATACACCAGGGCTGGCAAGTTCAAACCCGGCCCAGGCCTGCTAAATAACAATGACAACTACAACAAAAAAGTAGTCGGGCTTTGTGGCAGACACCTGTACTCCCAGCTACTTGGGAGACTGAGGCAAGAGAATCACTTAAGCCCAAAGGTTGGGAACTTGCTGTGAGCTGTGATGCCACGGCATTCTACCGAAAGTGATATAGTAAGACTCTGCCTCAAAATAAATAAATAAATAAAATAAAATAAATTAAAAAGAAATAAAACATTTGTACCCTCATAATATTCTGGAAAAAAGGAGAGGAAAGATGAAGTTCCAAAACACAGTCTAAAACTTTTCATCAAAAAGAGGTAAGGATGGAAGCAGAGAAAGATAATGAACTAGAGACATCTCCTTTGCAGCCACTTGTGGTGAGATCATGGAGAGAGAAGACTCCATCCACCTCTGGCTGGAGTGTCCTGCTCAGAAACATTGTTCTGGGGGCACAGTGAGATAGCAAGGACTTCAAGAGCCAAAGAGGAGTTCAGGAGAAGGGAAAATAAGCATAGACTGTGAGTTCCAGGGTGCATGCAGAGACTGGCTGACCTTCTGGCAGAGAGCTAGAGACAGGGAAGGCATGTACAGCAGATTTTTTGGACTTGGGTGCTTGCCTGAGCTGTCTTGAAGGGGCTTGAGTGAAAAAGTGGACTTGAACGGTGCCTGTTTCCGGGACTGAAACATTGAGCAGATGAAACTACCATCAGTTCAGCAGCCAGCAGATTGCCACCATTGTGGGAGGGCAGCAGCATAGGGACCCAATATTTGGCCAGGTCCAGCATTCCTGCTTAGCTTGGGTAGCCACACTTGGTGTGAGTTGGGTGGCTCCTGAACCTCCTGGGGAAACCCTCTTTGTGACCTAGGAGCATTGTTTGGAGGGTAAAGGTGTGCCACCTAAGAGCTCTGGTGAGAATTTAAGCCTCCCAACCCTAAGTGGACCAGACCAAGCCCTGATTGAGGGCAGATAAATCAGGAAGATGGGATCAGTTCTCCTCAGCAAGTAGTTAGTGGCTTCTGGTTCCTAACTTATACTGCAGAAACAGTTTACATACTTCCTGTTGCCTAACTCTTGAGTGCTACCTAGTGTCCTGGAAATATATTGCATTATACATCTTTTTTCTCCTTTTTTTTTTTTTTTTTTCTCTATCTTCTAGAGTAACACCTGGTATACAGGCAAAATATATATGTTTTTGAATTTTGTTTATTTTTTTCATTTTTATTATCTTTGTTTTGTTGCATTTTTATTTTTCATTTTTACTTTCTGCAATACAAAGGGTACCATCTTCACTATGATTTTCTGCCTCTCTTTTTTCTTTCTTCTGTATTTCTGTCCTGTGTTCTTTTTGTAGAGATTTTTTTTCTTTTTTTCTCATTTTTCCCTCATAAATTTCTGAAATAACTAAGACATCCCTCTTCTTTTTAAATTTTTTATAATTTTATTTTTAATTTTCTTTATCTTTGATCATTATTATTTTCATTTTCTGATCTGTTTTATTCTATTTCATTCTATATTCCATATATAGGACAGAGCCTGTCTCTGAGGTCTGGGCTGGTGTGTCATGGCATTGGTCTGGCTCAAGGATGCCTTGGTCTAGGGCATCTTTCTAACTTTAACCTTTGGAAAGACTGTATTGGTAGGTACCCAACTTGGCACACTGCTGATTTTCTTCTTTATTTGGTGGAGGTGGAGTGTGCTTTTGCTGAGGCTGGTAAGGAGATCCTGACTTCACATGGGCTGATACCCCAGAATCCTGAAATTGTAAGTGTGGTAAAAGTGCCATGATGAATACCACTATTTACTTTTGTCTTTCTCTTTCCATCCCTTTTCTCTCCTTTATTTCATTTTTATCCGTTTACCTCATTTTATCTCTTTTTCTTTCTTTTCTCCCTTGTCACTCATTGCTCTTCTATCCCTTTAGCCCTACACTAAAAGGCCACTCCAACATCTAAGGACAGAGACAAGGCAACTTAAAGAGAAGGAGAAAGTGAGAGGAGAAAGTAGTGTAAGGAAATGAGCAAGGAAAAATATCCATGAGGAGAAACCAAAAGAACCATTCTGGCAACATGAAAAATCAGAAGAGATCATCCCCAAAGGGATCATGTGGTAGTTACCATAGAGGATCCAACCTACAAAGAAATTGGAGAGGAGGAGCAAGATGGCGATCAAGACGGTAGTGGAACCCATCTCTCGTAGAACAACAGGTGAGACGGAGGGAGCTCTGGATCTTTCCCCGTGTGAATTATTGGAGTGGATGGACAGCTGGAGATGCACAACGAATTGGTGGATTGTTGTGTTTGAGGTGTAATTCAAAACCACAGACTCTGCTATAGACTTTTCCCCTGCCTGGCAGAGAAGCAGCAGCCAGCCCCTCCCACAGGGAAGACGGCAGTTTCTACTTGCAAAACCTAATTGATGAAAATTTCATTGAAGTGTGGATTTCAGAGTTTGGTGACCAGAAACGGGTGCTGCTTGGAGCCGTAGAGGACTGGGCAGCCCAGGCGAGAGTTGAGGGGAGGGGACCCTGCTGGGAAACAGATATTTTGAAATAAACAAAATGGCGAACACCTTTTCCCCAGATTATTGCATTGAGAGTAATTGATCCGACGGTGCCATCCCAGCTGGGGAATGTGGTCAGGTCTGACTGTGCAGGGTGTGCAGGGATCTGGGGTGTGGAGAAGACACTCTGAGCTGTGGAAATTGGCAAGGCGGTCCCCAGTGCACTGCAACTGGGGAAGACATGGCAGCCCCAGCAGTGAGCCCCTCCCCCACACCGCAGTGAGCCCCTCTCCCATGGCAGATTTTTGGTGCCAGTCTGCAAAAGAGGGAGGGGAGAGTGGAGAGATTTGTAATGCGTGGACTCTGGCACCAAGTTTGGAGGTTGGATGGAAGTGCCATCTGGAGCAGAACTCCCAGAGTAGGGCACCTTTTCGAACGCAGACTGGTGGAGAAACTCCAAGAATGGCCACCGGCCAGATCAAGTGTTTACCTTACTAACAAAGTAATTGGTGAATCACATATAAGCCTGGGAATCACTCACAGTGCTATCTGGTGTCCACAAAGTATATTGCATTATAAATTTATTCCACTGCATTTGACATCTACCTCATACATAAAGATGTGTATTTCTTTATATATACAAGAATAATATTTTTGAGGTTGGTTTTTTTTATATCCTTTTCTCAGAGGAGCCATTGATAAATAATTTTTATTTCACTTTCTTTCCTTAAGTTATTTTTATTGTCTTCCATTTTCAATTATATTTTTCTGTTTCCTTTCTTCTGTTTTGTAACTCTTCCACAAACACTATTTTTTCTCTTTCCCCTTCTTCTTCTTCCCTTCTTATAACTTCTAAGAGTGCTTACATCACATTTTTAGAGGCCTTTTTTTCTCTTTCTGCAAATATTTTACAAGTATCATTTTTATTGTAGATTTTTTGTTGTTGTTTATTTGCTTTTTGTTTTTTTATTGTTCTTTGTTGTTGTTTGTTTTTTTGTTTGTTTCTTATGTTTTGTCTGTAGGTCTATGTGTTTCTGACTGTTGGTGCATCTGTGGGCTTGTGTGTTTAGTAGCCTTCTTATCTGTTTATTAGTCCATTTGGTCTCAATGTGATTGGTGTTGTGAATGTTTTCTGTGCCATCTTGATCCTTCAGTCTACTCCCTCCCCTGGTCTGGAAGTCTAGAAGTCCAACTCATCCAGAATCCAGATTGTCTGCATCTCTTAGCTAGGACCGGGCACTGCATAGACGGTGGCTGTACTGCTTTGCTGTTCCTGTGAATCCAGTAACTGTACAGGAAGACATAGAGGGAAAGGGGACTGTCCTGGCCCAAAGATAAAGAGTATCTCAGCAGCTGACAGAGGCTAGGGTTAACACACTGCGGGTGGAGGCTCAGAAGCTGCTGAAATGCACGAACCTAAGAGGAGGCTCCTTTTACCCAACTTCAGCATTAGTAGAGTGATCCTGCTGCAGTCTAACTTTGGATAATCATCTCCCCATCTCTGTGGCCTTCCAGAAGGAGCCATACCTCGCCCTATAGGGATTCCAGTACTGCAGAACAGCAGCAACAAAGGTGCAGTGGCTGAGGGAGAAATTGTTTTGCTGTCTGTATATACTCAGGTTTGGACCGAACTCAGGTGGAACTTTCTTCAGCTGCCATTGAGCACCTGAGGCAGACAGACACCAGCCTCCCCTGCTGGATGGTGGTAGACTGTGATTACCTCAGGAGGAGGCAACGACCCCATTATGACTCCAGCAGGCGCATTTGCCTATTTGCTTTTTGGGCAGAACAGGGACACAGAGACTGGGTTAACAAAGTCTGCCAGAGAGACTACCAGAGACTGGGGTGACCAAAATCCAGTGGTGATAGACGACCAAGGTGAGGTAAGAAGCACCAATCCCCAGGCTATAAACCTCCTCTGGACAGTCATTTCTGACTCTTCAGAGCTCCAAAGGCACTCAAATCACACTCGAGCTGCCAATAGCCCCTAAGATCTAGTTGCTGGAGCCCTCCTGAACTTTCCAGCCAGAGAGTTGGGGGCTGTCGGGGACAATTGGTCTGGAACTCTTGAACTGTACAAATTATCCAAGGAGCCTCCAAGGTGGCTCCCAGGTTGTTCTGTAGTGGGAAGGTTTGATTGTCCTCTTCCAGGTACTACTGGTGGGGGAAGGAATGTCCTAGGTGCTTGTATTTCACTGAACCCGAGTCTGCACCCCAGGGTTACAGAAACACTAGGATTTGACAGAAATCAGCTGGATACATGACAGAGCCAAGTACCCCCACTACACTAAGTAGGCCTCTACAGTCACAGACTGTAGTACTGTACAGGTACTTTGCAAAAGTGTAGAGGAAAAGCTGCAGTCACCAATCCCAGTTCCTAGGTGGAGGGATGGTCAACCACAACCATAGAAGTTTCCAGTCCAATTTCATTGACTTGCTCATCTAGCTAAACACTGAAAAACAATCATGGGGTGGAAACAGCGGAAAAACTCTGGCAACATGAATAAACAGAATTGTGCAACTCCCCCAAAGAATGACAAACTATCCAATCCAGACGATCGCATTGACAAACAGATAGCAGAGATGTCTGAAATCGAATTTAGAATCTGGATTGCAAACAAGATCAACAAAATGGAAACAAAGATGGATTAATTCAGAAGATGTCTCAAGAATTCAACCAATTCAAAGGCAAAATGACCAAAGATTTTGATACATTGAGACAAGAAGTTGCAACCCGCAAAGATCTGAGAAATACAGTAGAAGCCCTCAGTAGCAGAATAGAGCAAGCAGAAGAAAGGATTTCTGACAACGAAACTGACTTCAAATGCTCCCAAATGCTCAAAGAGGTAGAGAAATGGAAGGCAAAAATGGATCATTCTCTCAGAGAGCTCTCTGATAACTCAAAGAAAACCAATATTCGTCTTATAGGGATACCTGAAGACGATGAACTGCCTTCACATGACACAGAGTCCGTTCTTCTTGAGATTCTGAAAGAGAATTTTCCAGACATACCTAGATGCTCTGAAATTCAGATAGCAGACAGTTTCAGAACCCCAGCATGACTCAACCCCAATAAGACATCCCCCAGTCACATCATAGTTAACTTCACTAAAGTTAACATAAAGGAGAAGATTCTAAAAGCAGCCAGACGTAAGAAATCCATTACATACAAGGGGAAGAATATTAGAATAACTGCAGATCTCTCTGCTCAAACCTTTCAAGCTAGAAGGGAGTGGACTTCGACCATTAACCTCCTAAAACAAAATAACTTCCAAACCAGGATCCTCTATCCAGCCAAACTGAGTTTCATTTATGATGGAGAAATTAAATAGTTTAACAACATCCATATGTTGAAGAAATTTGCCATAACTAAACCAGCTCTCCAGGATATCCTCAGACCTATCCTCCATAACAACCAGCGCAAACCTCCACCATAAAAGTAAACTTAAGCAGAAACTTTCAACCACATACTAAACTCTACAATGGCAAAAGGACCCAAAATACCCATTCCACATCCCAGGAGCTTATCTTTACTTTCAATTAATGTGAATGGTTTAAAAGGTCCTCTAAAGAGTCACAGGTTAGCTGACTGCATACAAAAACGTAAACTAGATATCTGCTGCATACAAGAATCTCATCTTACCTTAAAAGATAAATATATAAGGGGTCGGGTTGGGGGAAATAATGTAATGAAGAATAATAAAATACATGTATTTAACAGTAAAAAAAAAAGATAAATATAGACTCAAGGTGAAGGGATGGTCACCTATATTCCAGGCAAATTGAAAACAGAAAAATTCAGGTGTTGCAATCTTATTCACAGATACAGTAGGCTTTAAACCAACCAAAGTGAGTAAAGACAAGGATGGACATTTTATATTTGTTAAAAGTAATACACAAAATGACGAGCTTTCAATTTTTAATATTTATGCACCCAACTAGAATGCACCTCAATTCATAAGAGAAACTCTAACAGACATGAGCAACTTGATCTCCTCCACCACCATAGTAGTCAGAGATTTTAACACTCCTCTAACAGTGTTGGAAAGATCCTCCAAAAAGAAGCTAAACAAAGAAATCATAGATCTAAACTTAAGCATCCAACATTTGGACTTAACAGACATCTACAGAACATTTCATCCCAGCAAAACGGAATACACATTTTTCTCATCAGCCCATGGATCATACTCCAAAATTGATCACATCTTAGGTCACAAGTCTAACCTCATCAAATTTAAAAAAATAGAAATTATCCCTTGCATCTTCTCAGACCACCATGGAATAAAGGTTGAACTCAACAACAAGAATCTGCATACTCAAACAAAAACATAGAAGCTTAACAACTTCATGCTGAAGGATACATGGGTCATTGACGAGTTTAACCAGGAAATTTCCAAATTTTTGGAACAAAATGACAATGAAGACACAAATTACCAGAACCTATGGGATACAGCAAAGGCATTCCTTAGAGGGAAATTCATAGCACTGCAAGCATTCCTCAAGAAAACAGAAATGGAGGAAGTTAACAACTTAATGGGACACCTTAAACAACTGGAAAATGAAGAACAGTCCAATCCCAAACCCAGCAGAAGAAAAGAGATAACCAAAATTAGAGCAGAATTAAATGAAACTGAAAATAAAAGAATTATAGAACAGATCAATAAATCAAAAAGTTGGTTTTTTGAAAAGGTCAATAAAATAGATAAACCGTTAGCTAACCTAACCAGGAAAGAAAGAGTAAAATTTCTAATCTCCTCAATCAGAAATGGTAAAGACGAAATAACAACAGACTCCTCAGAAATTCAAAAAATCCTCAATGAATATTACAAGAAACTTTACTCTCGGAAATATGATAATCTCAGGGTAATTGACCAATACTTGGAAGCACGTCACCTTCCAAGACTTAGCCAGAATGAAGTGGAAAAGTTGAACAGGCTGATATCAAGTTCTGAAATAGCATCAACTATACAAAAACTCTCTAAAAAGAAAAGCCTTGGACTAGATGGCTTCACGTCAGAATTCTACCAAACCTTTAAAGAAGAACTAGTTCCTATTTTACTCAACCTTTCCAAAATATAGAATACGAAGGAATAGTACCCAACACATTCTATGAAGCAAACATCACCTTGATCCCCAAACCAGGAAAAGACCCAGCAAGAAAGGAAAATTATAGACCAATATCACTAATGAATATTGATGCAAAAATATTCAATAAGATCCTAGCAAACAGAATTCAGCAATGCATCAAT
>CAUYRH010039673.1:0-14245 GCA_963574655.1 Perodicticus potto
CTCAATAATGGAAGAAAAAGTATCCAATGTATACAGCCCTAATATGAAGCAAATGTATATCTTTCATGTGAAGATTACAACCCAGTTATTGCACAAGAATACAGGGAAAGGGGAGAGGGAGGGAAGAGGAGGGAGAGGGTGGGGGGGGGAGAGAGTATAAAGGGTGAGATCACACTTGAGGTCCGTATTTGAAGGGTCAGGAGAAAACTACTAAATGCAGAACACAAATGTTCTCACACAGTAAATGAGAAAAATCTCACGAATGTTATGTCAAATAGATGGATGAAATTATCTTAGATTGTATATGAAGCCCGCACACTGTACTCCATGATTGAAGTAATGTACACAGTTATGATTCAATAAAAAAATAAATAAATAAATAAAATTTAAAAAAAAGAAATATGTATTTGCTATATGCCATTTACAGGGAAATAGATGGAGAAAACTGAAGAGTAACTTAACATTCAGACAATAAAATAATACATTAGCAAATATTAATATCAGGAAACCCATTATTGCAGAGATCTGGAAAAACAAGCATTCTCATCTTATAGTTGGTTGGTACATTCATCTGTAAAGAGTTTTTAAATTTAAACTAGACAGTAAGTATTAAACATTTTAAATGATCATGCCTTTTGACAAAGCATGGTCATTTGTGGAAACTTATCTTCTAAACACAGCCTGGGGAGATCCCTGCTATCACCATCATGTGTCCCCACTGTTCAAACCTCAGCTGAACATTTCCCTAGCTAGCTTGGTGCCTCCATGACCCCTGACCTACCTTCATCCGTCTTTCCATACAAACAGGAAAATAAGTCATGGGTAGATACCCATCTCCCATGAACCATCTAAAGATCCAACTCAGGCAGTGATATGGGACACTGCTCATGTCCCTACTCTTGAAAGGACTTGTAGCCCTTCAACCTCATCCTTATCTGGGAGAAATCTCTCCTCCTCTCCTTTCTATGTGTCCTCAGACGCCCTCTTGTACCTAACAAGTCCAAGCAGCACAATCCTTTCCTTAAATTTAAGTTTTCATAAAGGATGGAATGAACAATGGCTTCCAACAGCCAATTACTCTCCCTCCACCCATCCTCCCCTCTCTCATACCCTTCTTTTCCCCTATCCCTTCTTGTTGAGCTATAACTGGGTTATAGCTTTCATAAGAAAGCCATAAATTGGTTTCATAGTAAGATTGAGTAAATTGGATACTTTTTCTTCCATTCTTGAGATACTTTGCTAAGAAGAATATTTTCCAGCTCCATCCACGTAAACATGTAAGAGGTAAAGTCTCCATCTTTCTTCAAGGCTGCATAATATCCCATGGTGTACATATGCCACAATTTATTGATCCATTCATGGATCGATGGGCACTTGGGCTTCTTCCATGACTTAACAATTATTAATTGGGCTGCAATAAACATTCTGGTGCATATATCTTTGTTAAAATGTGATTTTTGGTCTTCTGGATGTATACCTAGTAGAAGAAATGTAGGATTGAATGGCAGGTCCATTTTTAGATCTCTAAGTGTTCTCCAAACATCTTTCCAAAAGGAACATATTAGTTTGCATTCCCACCAGCAATGTAGAAATGTTCCCTTTTCTCCACATCCACGCCAACATCTCTGGTTTTGCGATTTTGTGATGTGGGCTAATCTTACTGGAGTTAGATGATTATTTAATCACATAATTATAAACAGTCACTTGATTTCCTACCAAGATGGCTAACCACTTGGTGCCATCTGAGTTTTACATATTCCCCCTCAACAGGCTAGATATCTCCTACAATTCTAGGATACCTCTCTGGGTCTCTGTGTGCTAATGATATTCTCCTACTGTCACTTTTAAACAAATAAAATTTCTGACAATAGGGGCATTCTTTGTTCCATCAAACTGGGCAGAATTCTGCCTGTTGCCTATATCCAAGCCTAGCTTTCCTAATTGGTATGCCTCCTCAGGTGGCAGCCAAATGAAAGACAAGGGCACAAAAGGCCAAGCGGGAGTGTTTCTGGTGTGCGGGACCAGCCTGCACGTCATGATTGCCATGGAAACCTGACATCATTATGGCAAACAGGGCAACTGTGACGACCTTTTAATAGAAACAGACCTAGCCTGGCAAGAGATGCAGATCTAGCCTTTAAGTGTTTGGACTCAGCTGACAGTGAGGGTGCTCTGCAGTGAAGGCTGACTCTCCCTGGCGTATGGGGAGATGAAGGGATCCCAAATCCAAGTTGTCTCGTTCTTGCTTTTTGGGGCTCTGTGTGCTGCTGTCTCATGAGGAATAGGTGGGGCTCTCCTGGCCCCAGTGAAGGTGGCATCCTGCTCCAGGGTGTCCTGGAACTAATTTCCATGTAAAGGCGGGTGCAGGAGGGTGAGACAAGTAACGTCTCTCTCTGCGCCTAGCCCCGCTGTAAAATGGGCATAATAATGCTCCCAACAGCATTGCTAGGAACTTCAGTGATTGCTAGAACCTTCAGTGATAACACAGATGCAAACCCATGGCCCTGTGGTTATTGCAGGATCATGAATGAATTCAGGCCAATTTTTTTTTTTTTTTTCAAATTTGTTGTTAGGTATTAGATGAGGAAAGTGTAAGAAAAAGGCCCTGGTGAAAAACACATTGTATCTGTTTTTCATGATCACTACTCATGGGTTAGTTATTGGTCACTAGCCCAGTGGTCAGCATATAATGACTCCCATAAAGTATAGTGATTGCTGGATTTTCTTTACCTGGCAGCTGTTCATGCAGGTGACTAAACTCATACATAGCCTGAAGGAGGTGGTTCTGAGGATCTGGGTCATCATGGCTGTTGAAATTTCTCCAAATTGAAGAGCACAAGTCAGTCCTCAAGAAGCCCCCAATATTTCTATCCCAGGTGGGATATGACACATGGTTCTAGATAGTTCACAGATATGAACAAAAATTTTTTGTGGAATACCTTCTTAATGGTTCACGTAATAGTCTGAAAGTAAAGAAGCTACTTTGATCTCATCATTGAAAAATAGATATAGCAGGTGTATTTCATTCTATAAGCAGCTACATGCTTTATAGTAGCCCTTGAAGCCCATTTGGAGATGTTTTTCCTTGTCATAAAGCAATGAATTGTTGAGGAAGGAATTGAATGTTGAATGCATTTGCAATAAATTTATACATATTTTTCTGGCTGTATAAATAAAAATCAATGATTCCCATGTATCCCATATGGAAGGTGAGATATACCATTGAGTAGGTCTTCATAGCAATCTGAAATTGTAATGTGCACACTTTCACGGTTGTCACATTTTTATCCAATCTATTATGTAATGTTTTTGAAACAAAGTCTTGCTTTATCACCCAGGCTGGAGTTCAGTGGTATAATCATACCTGACTGTAACCTGTAATCCCTGGGCTCAAGAAATCCTTGATCCTTAGCCCCCCAAGTATCTGGGACTACAGGCACATGCCACCATGCTTTCCTGATTTTTTAAAATTTTTTTTCATGATGGAGTCTCACTACATTGCCAAGGCTGGTCTGGAATCTGGAATCAAGTGATCCTTCTGCCTCAGCATCCCAAAGTGCTAGGATTACAGACATGAGCTACCATGCCTAGCCTATAATGTAATTTTTAAAGAAGACAAAAATTTATCAAAATGTCAGTTACAAGAATTCAGTATTTTGTAAATAGTGATTACCTTATAGTTTGCTCTATTGTAATGATGTCCAGCCATGTCTCCTAAAATGACCAGATAAGCCTAAGTATCATTATTATCATTTTTCAGGACATAGCATTTTCAATTCTATAGTACCTGGACTTCCTATCCCTCCCAATGCCAAGTCTACTGGCAAATATAGCACTTCTGCCACTCAGATTAGGCTTCATGTCCTAGAAATGTATTTAAATGGAATTACAGAGGATCATTTTAAAGGAGGACCTGGTGTCTTTCATTCATTCTATTTTTTAGATCCATTTTTGTTGCATATATCAATACTTCATTCTTTTTATTGCTGAATAATAGTCCGGTATATGGCTATAACAACAATTTGTTTTATCTATCACCTATTGATGAATATGAAGATTGTAATCTGAGGCTTTTATAAATAAAGCTGCTATGAACATTTGTGATTAAGTCTTTTCTTATAAATATACTTTTTGTGATAAATAATTAGGAGTGCATCATATGACAGATGTAACATTAACATTGTAAGAAACTGCCAAATTCTTTCCAAGTGATCCCACCATTTTTCATTACCACTGGCAGTGTATGAGAGTTTCATTTCCACAAATTCGGCAAGACTTTATATGGTCACTGTTTTTAATTTTGAACATTTTCCTGGAATGTATTAATAGTATCTCATTGCAGTTTTCATTTATACTTCCTTAATGGTTAATATGGTTGAGTAGCTTTTCATGTGCTTATTTGATATTTGTACATCTTCTTTAGTAGAATGTCTATCCTAATATTTTACCCATTTATTTATTGAAGTGTCTGGTTTCTTCTTAAACTGGCTTTTGTGAGTTTTTCTATATTTTGGATACAAGTCCTTATCAGATATATGATTTTAAACATTTTATCCCACTCAGGGGCTTGTACTTTCATTTTCTCACTCATATAATTGAAAGACTAGAAGTTTTAACTTTGAGGAAGTCCAATATTGATTTGTGTACTTACAGATTAGTTTCATGTCATATATTAACATAACAGCATGACTACAGAAAGAATACTTGGAAATAAAACATCAAGCAGGGACAAGCCCACATTTCCATTATATGCAAGCTTCATTGTCACTACTGTGGGGGGAGAGGTTGTGGGATGGAGCTGGGGGAGAGAATAAGAAGCATCATTACACAACTTCTGTTAACTGAGAGAGGATAGAAGACATCATTACCCATCCCCTATATTCCATGTGTTTTCCCATCCTATTACCTCCCTTCGTATTCCACATGCTTTCTCATTCTCTCCCTTCTAGTCTTAACACCAAACAAAGGTGTGGGCTCTGCATCTCAGAACCTGGAGTTCATAGAAAAGAACCAAGTGTTATACTGAGCTTACTAACAGGACATTGGAGAAAGAGTGTGATATCAGGGTCCCATCACTGAGACACTTTAGTTAATTCACAAACCTTCTGCCTACCTCGTCTATTTAACAGGATAACAATTTCTACTCCTCCAAATGATCTCATGTAGAAAACAATCTGTGGTCTTAGGTGGGAGGGAAGAAACAATGCACTCTCTCCTAATAACACTGACAAAGACCCTCCAGATATCCCAGAAATCTACATGGTAGGCATTAAGTTAATGGTACTCAAATGTGAGCTGTTGAGGTCAGGATTTTTTCAGGTGTGGTCTATGGATTGCTTTATCAAAATCATCAGGGGATGCTTGGTAAAATGGCAGATAATTGGGCCCACCTTAGAGATGCTGAATCAAAACCAGAGAACTAGGGTTGGAGGCGTCTACACCTAAAATAATATCTACAGTTTGACTGGCACAAACCATCTTAGTGAAATCTGAGCTATTAGCTGATCAACAATAGATATGTATTTCTCACTGTTCTCAGAGCTGCAAAGTCCAAAATTTAGGTGCTGACGGTGTCAATGTTTGGAGTGGGCCCACATTCTTCATAGATGGATGTCTTCTCATGCTAACCATCTAGCGAGGAAGAAACTAGTTAGCTCCCTGAGGTTTCTTTTTTAAGGGCATTAATCCCATTCATGAGGGATGCCCTAATGATCTTAAAAATTTTCCCAAGGCCCCACCATCTAATACTGTCACCTTGGTAATTACATTTTAACATATTAATTTGGGAGAGACACAAACATTCAGACCATAACCATCATCCACGTTAGAAAAGCAGTACTATGAAAAAAAAAATGAAAAGAAGTACTATGGATTTGAAAGAAGGTCTTGCAATTTTGAGTCCTTTGATGTCTTAATTTCATTGCTGGCTATTCCTGCTACTCAGTTTTTTTTTTTTTTTTTTTTTTTGAGACAGAGTCTCAAGCTGTCACCCTGGATAGAGTGCTGTGGCATCACAGCTCACAGCAACCTCCAATTCCTGGGCTCAAGCGAGTCTCCTGCCCCTGCCTCCCAAGTAGCTGGGACTACAAGTGCCTACCACAACGCCTGGCTATTTTTCAGTTGCAGCCATCATGTTTGTTTGGTGTGCCCGGGCTGGATTCGAACCCGCCAACTCAGGTGTACATGGCTGGCGCCTTAGCCCGTTGAGCCACAGGCGCCGAGCCAACTCAGCTTTTAATATCTGTGTCTTCTCTGGCATACCAAATAGGTAACAATTCCTTCCACTCAGTAACATTTATTCAGTGATTTATATATGAGGCTCTGAGCTAGGCACTGAGGAAACAGCACAGAGAAAAATACAGGCAGGGTCCCTGGAGGTATCATTCTAGTTTGAGAAAACTGTCAATAAGCAGGTAAAGGTGATTTCGTGCAGAGATTTGTGCTTCAAAGAAAATAAAGTAGAAAATGACTGAGACAGAGATTATTTTAATGGTGTTGTTGGTGAAGCTCTTTCTCACTAAGCGAAACTTGAGCTGAGTCATGAACAGCAAGAAGCAGCCAGACATGGACAGGCCATTTTGTCAGTGTGCCTATGATATTTGTGTGAGTACTAGTTGTTCTGGGAGCAGAGGACAAGCTGTGGCTGGAGCCTGGCACATAACTGCAGACAAGGAGGAGGTGAAGGCTAAAGGGCAGACAGGAGCCACATGATTTGTGGTGAGGAGTTTATGTTTCATTCTGAGTGTGGAAGGTTAGAGCATGGGGGTGACATGATCTGATTTATTTTGTCAGAAAGTGCCTCTGACTGCTGTGTGGAGAGTGGACTGACAAGAGATGAGACAGCGTGTAGGGATAAAGATTAGGAGAATATTGCAGAAATCCAAGGGAGGGATTTGAGTGGATGGGGCCATGGCTCCAGCTGTGTACAATGGGAGGGATGGATTTGGACAAGGCATATTTGGAGGCAGGGCTGGTGGAACCTGCACTGGCTGTGGGTGTGGGGTGTATGAGGATAAGGCAGAGTCAAGGGTGACCACTTGGGTTTTTGTCAGCCATGTGGAGAAATGGTGGTGCTGTTTTATGAGATCAGTCTTTCCATGTTCTTTTAAAATGTTCTCAGGATAATTAGTTAGGTCATCTAATAGTAGTTATTAAAACAAAAAAGAACTAGTGATTTTAAACATATATCAGATGATAAATACAATTCAGTTGTAAGACTATTAAGCTTTACTTTCCCAACATCTCCATGATAGAATTTTTTAAATACTGTGATTTTTTTCACCATCATCTTTTGAAAAACAAAAACACATGCTAATATATTTTTAAAAATATTTTGTCCTCTATAGTATATAATGTTTAATACCAGTTTTGCAGATGAGACAAATGAATAACTGTAAGTAAGTTGAAGTGAAAGTATTCCAAGTCACTCAGTTTTTACGTGGCAGAACTCAGGCTTGTCCTTAGTTTGTCTCCAGACCCTGCACTCTTAACTAGTATAGTCAGAAGGAAGAAAAAATATTTGTTGAATCATTTCAGCCCATGGTGGCTGATGTTAGGTCAGGACTATAGTTCTTTAACTGGAATTTATCTTTCGGTAGTTGTTTTGCTTTGTACCAGAGGGTATTTAGTTTACAAAAACAGAAAGATAATTTAAAAATTTAAAAAGGTAATAGGTAATAACACCATAGGTATGAGTTAAGATCATTCTTTGGACTTCCAAGATAAATTCTTCTCCCTTTTAGGACTTTAGAGTAGTTTTCCAGATGTATACAACATTACTCTCTGTGCCTGAAACCTCTACCTCGCTGGTTTGGAGGCAGGGCTGTTCAGGTCAATGGTGCACCTACCATGGTCACTACCATGAATAGAGCTTTTAAGACTAAAAGTTGCTCTGAGTGAGTCAGTGAGGGAGTATTAAGTGAATGTGAAGGCTAGCACATTACACTACTGTAAACTCTATAAATACTGTACATTTAAGCTACGCTAACTTTATAAAAGAATAGTTTTCTTTCTTCAAAATAAATTAACCTTAGCTTACTTATAACTTTCTTCCTTTAAATTTTTTTTAACTTTGTGACTCTTTTTTAATAACACTTAGGGTAAAACACAAAAACATTGCACAGCTGTACAAAAATATTGTTGTTTATATCCTTATTCCATGAGTTTTTCTAATTTAATTTCGTTGTACTTTTAATTTTTTTTTGTTAAAAACTAAGACATCAAACACACACATTAGCCTAGGTCTATACATGGTCAGGATTATCAATATCACTTTCTTTTATCTTCACATGTTGTACTATCAGAAGGTCTAAATAACAAGTATGGAGCTGTCATCTCCTGGGATAACACTACCTTCTCTGGAATACCTCCCGAAGGTCATGGCTAAGGTGGTTTAACAATTAAAAGTATATATAGTAAACATATAAACTAGTAACATTTGTTTGTTATCATTATCAAATATTATGTACTATACATAATTGTATGTACTATACTTTCATATGACTGGCAGTGCTAGGTTTGCTTACACCAGCATCACCATAAACTCGGAGGAATGCATTGAGTTGTTGGCATTAGAATGGCTATGACATCAGTTGGCAACAGGAATGTTTCAGCTTCATTAAAATCTTATGGGACCACCATCAATCTTATGAGCCTCCTTGCCTGGACACAGAGTGTTAAGATTACAAGTGTGAGCCACCGTGCCCAACCTGTCCCTTTAAAATTTTCAACTGAAGGGGGGCACCTGTGGCTCAGTGGGTAGGGTGCCGGCCCCATATATGGAGGGTGGCGGGTTCAAACCTTGCCCTGGCCAAACTGCAACAAAAAATAGCCTGGCGTTGTGGCAGGTGCCTGTAGTCCCAGTTCCTCAGGAGGCTGAGGCAGGAGAATCGCCTAAGCCCAGGAGTTGGAGGTTGCTGTGAGCTGTGATGCCACAGCACTCTACTGAGGGCGCCAAAGTGAAACTCTGTCTTAAAAAAAAAAAAGGGAAATGATAGTGTTCTAATTTTATAATTTCTTCTGCATTTACTAGTGATTTGTAATGTTTTCTGTAACATAACTTGCCCCTACCCCATCAACTATTAGGACTCCCTGAGGTATGGTACACATAAAAAAATGAAAGGTGAATGTTTGATTCTTTTGCAGTATTTCCATTTTGCAGAACAATTTTTGTTATTTCCATAGGACCTTCCAAAAGTAAGCAGGAAGTTGGTTTTGTTTCTGTTTTAGTGTTCTTTTAGTGTGTCATCATGACTCACAGATGTTTGTTTCTGTGTTTGATGTGTTTTAAAATATTGCAGTCACTAATCTCTTTGAAGTTTAAATTGTTTTGTCTTTATTCATAGGAGCCTCCTTCAGCTTGGCCTCTGAATATTTTCGATGTACTCTCTGGTATGATAGTTTGGCCCAGCCTTGTCTGGTAACCAGCCTGACCCTAGACATGGAATCAGCCATTTCAAGTATTTTTAGAGTTGCTCCTTGCTACTCAACTGGTCATAATTTCTTAACTTTTTAAGTGCATGTCACTAGTAATTATACATTACATTTTTAAGACCATATATATTTAGCTTCTACCCTGGCCTGCTCCTTTATCTTCTTAAAGGTGATCATTTTTATTAGTTTTTCTTTTAACTCCCCAGTATTTTTTTCTCTTGAAATACAGAATTTTATTTAGAAATTGTTTAAAGTAGAAGAAAGCCCTATCAAGAAAGACCAGGTGGAAAATGAGTTCCCAATAAAATGGAATTTGGGGACAACAAAAGTCTAAAAGGCCACAAAACAGAAATAGCACCACTGTCATTTGAACAATGGTTAGTTACTTGCATTTTTTGGCATTGTTAATCACTGAATCTACGCAACCCCCCGGTTTTTGAAAATACAGGAAAATGTGTATATTTATTTCCTCCCTCATTCACAAGGTAAAAGATGGCATATACTCACTATCACTATTCAACTGAAATATCTACTTTGATGAAGACATTCTGTATCTCACTGTCCAACACAGTAGCCTCTATTTTATATTTTTTATTTTATTTTACATATACATGTGTTTATTAGGTTTCCACTTTTTGCCTTCACATAATTAAAAAGGCTTAAAGTTTAAAAACAATAATAATGTTGAAGATAAGGACTAGAAACTAAAACCTCATAAAGAATGAATGATGATAAATACATTCAGAAAAGAAATTAGACTATTGCTGCATCAAAATATTAAGCAACAATAATAATAATAATGGAAAGAAAGTAACATTCACATCATCAGATAAGAGAATGTCTAGTATAGAATGCTTTGACTCTGAGGTTCAGTATGGAGTCATCAGTTAACTTATTATTATTATTTTTTCCCAAAGTCTCAAGAAATAGAAAACTAATATTTATAAAGAAAAGTAAAAGATAATTTCAAAAAACAGGTCATGCCAAATATTATAGGCAATAGAAAAAGAATAAATACTTCAAAATCATTCTACTTATTCTGGATACACCTGATAATAAAATTGGAGAAAATATATTATTATAAAGGGGAAATTACAAACATATTTCACTTATAAATGAGAATGCAATATCCTAAACAACATATTAACAAATTGAATTAAAAATTAATGTTTAAGTAATGTACTTTGGTCAAAATTGAATCCAATTTATGTGAGAGTTAGTAACTATTTTCTTTTCTTTTCTTTTTTTTTTTTCTTCTTTTCCTTGCCCTCACCCCCTCCCTCCTGGAGGGCATGGGGGAAGGGGAGACCAGACAGAGAAGGAGAGAGTAGCCTCTAGTTTAACTGTCTGTTGAGCAACTAAAACATGGTCTGACTGCTAGTGAGGCACTGAGCTTATATTTTTGTTTAAATTTAATTTAGTAAATAGTTAAATTTATTTTTTTTATTAAGTCACATACACATAGATCATGAATACATTTATGCATATGTGGAGTACAAGGTGTTGATTTTTTAATACAATTTGACGTGCTTACATCAACCTAAGTAATACAGCATTTGCCTCATTTACTTGTTTATTGTGTTAAGACACTTATGTTCTGGCTTGGCGCCTGTGGCTCAAGCAGCTAAGGCGCCAGCCAGATACACCTGAGCTGCCAGGTTCGAATCCAGCCTGGGCCCACCAAACAACAATGACGGCTACAACTAAAAAATAGTGGGGCGTTGTGGCAGGTGCCTGTAGTCCCAGCTACTTGGAAGGTAGAGGCAGGAGAATCGCTTGAGCCCAAGAGTTGGAGGTTGTGGTGAGCTGTGAAGCCACGGCACTCTACCCAGGGCAACAGCTTCAGGCTCTGTCTCAAAAAAGAAAAAAAAAAAAGACATTTATGTTCTACACTTGATATATTTGACTTGTACCCTTGCAATATGCTCCATAGGTGTGGTCCCGCCATAGAACTTTATGGATCTGAAACTGAAATCCATAACCACTGCTGCAATACTGCTTCTCAAAATGAAAACAAAATAAATGTTTACTGAGTAAAAAAAATAGTTAAATTTATTTATTTTAAGTAGATGTATGTAATTTATTAAATTCAAATAACTATGTGTAGCTGGTGATCACCATACTGGACACCAATGGCTCTCTCCATTTTTCTACATTGCATTTTTCACTTACAGTGTATCCTAGAGGTCAATCCATAGCAGTATATATAGAGAGTCCTCCTTGGTTTTATTTTTTAATTTTTATGACTTTTAATATTTTAGAGACAGAATCTTTTTTTGTTCCAAGGCTGAAGTGCAGGGACAGGATTACAACTTACTGCAGCCTCTAACTCCTGGGCTCAAGCAGTCCTCCTGCCTTGGCCTCTCAAAGTGCTGAGTACAGGCATGAACTACCATGTCCATTAGTCTTTACTTTTTATATCTGCATGGTATTCTAGGATATAGATGTACCTTGCATTATTCAATCTTCCTGCTATTGATAGACTTCTGACTTATTTTTAATCTTCTGCTATTATGAATTGTTCTGAGATGAATAGCCTTGTGTTTATTCCTTTTTGTCTACTTGCATTGTATCTTTAGAATAGTCTTAGAAAAGAGATTTCCAGTTCCAAGAATAAATACCCATGTCATTTTATTAACAACATCAAATATCCTCCACAAGGGTTGTACCATTTGATATTACTTCTAACAATGTGTGAGAATGCTGAAAACCATTTCAAAAATCAGAACAATTAGATTTCAGATTAGGGTCCTAATCCAATGCTTGTCTTTGAGAATTCAGTGTTTACAACTCTCTGTGTCCTGTGCTTCTGGGTCCAGTTCCCCACATGAGAGAGGATATCTTACATGAAGCAGAAATGCCATAAACTTCAGATGGACTCCTTGAATGACTAAATTGGAAAACTCTCTTAGGAATCACACAGACCTATAACAAATTCAGAAACATACCAGTCTGCTCTAGGAAAGAGAAAATTGAGAAAGTACAACCTCTACTTCCTTCCCATGAGAAGAACCAAGACTGAAAACACACAAAGGTTGCCTCACCCTTTCCTTTATATAAGTGAGGTACAGTTAGGAGCAGGTAGTAGCCCATTAGCAATGCAAGCTGATGAAGGTGTAGGTTAAAAAGTGCCTCATTTTCCCAAGGTAGAAACCTCTCTCCACTTAACTATATAGTTTTATTTTTAGATACAGAGTTTCTAGGACTTAGGAGAAAGCTTGGAAGAAAACATACTAGGAATAGAGTCTCTTTAAAACATTAATCATGGGCAGACACTTACATCCATATTGCTTCTTGTGAGAAAATCCTCTTATAAGCATCTCTGAAGATGAAAGAGGGGTGATATGGGATGCAGATATGGAATTGGACTGACAGTGCCTGGAAAGTGGTAAGCTCTAATACACATGAATAAATTAATGACATGTAGACGCAGGAATAAGCAGGAAATAAAATTACATATATGTGCCCTTGCTCCTTTTTATTTTTATTTTATTTGTTTTTTTTTTTTTTTTTTGAGACAGAGTCTCACTATGTTACTCTCAGCAGAGTGCTGTGGCATCAAAGTCCACAGCAACCTCAAACTCCTGGGCAATTCTCTTGCCTCAGTCTCCCAGTAGATGGGACTACAGGTGTCCACCACAATGTCCAGCTATTTTTTGTTTCAGTTGTCATTGTTGTTTAGCTGGCCCTGACCAGGGTCAAACCCGCCAGCTTTGATGTACATGGCTGGCATTGTAACCACTGTGCTATGGGCACCAAGCCTCTCGCTCCTTTTGAAAACATATAAATTCTTTCAAAGAGAGAAATGTGATGACTCAGTATTTGTTGTTTTCTTTTCTTTTCTTTTCTTTCTTTCTTTCTTTTTTTTTTTTAATTGAGGCAGTCTCACTATGTCACCCTCGGTAGAGTGCTGTGTCGTCACAGCTCACAACAACCTCAAACTCTTGTGTTTAAGCAAATCTCTTGCCTCAGCCTCCCAAGTAGCTGGGACTAGAGGCCCCCATCACAACACTTGGCTATTTTGTTGTTGTTGTTGTTGTTGTTGTTGTTGTGATTGTTGTTTGGCAGGCCCGGACTGGGTTTGAACTCACCAGCCCTGGTGCATGTGGCCAGCGCCCTAGCTGCTGAACTACAGGCACCGAGCCTTTTGTTTCATTTTCTGCTTTTTAAAAATTTTTTATTATATGACATATTTAGAAGGTACAAGTACAGTTTTGTTACATATACATTTTATATAGCAGTAACATCTGGGCATTTAGTGTATGTACCACCTAAATGGTGTACATTGCACCCAATAGGTAACTTTTCATCCTTTAACCCCCTGTCACCCTCCCACCTTTTGATTCCTCATAGTCTATTCCATTCAGTATGATCATTTGTATCCATAGTTTAGCTTCCACTTATAAGTGAAAACATGTGATTTTCTATCCTTGAGTTTTACTTCATTTAGGATTATGACCTCAAACTCCACCAAAGTTGATGCAAAAGACATTATTTCATTCTTTTTGATTGTTGAGTAGTATTTCATGGTGTATATATATACCAAATATTCTTTTTTTTAAATTGTTTTTATTATTAAATCATAGCTGTGTATATTAGTGCAATCAAGGGGTAAAATGTGCTGGTTTCATATGCAATCTTGTATTCAACCACGGAACTTAACTGATCAGGAACACAGAGGAAAGTATTGCACACAGAATGATTGATGAAAGGGAGACTGGTGCTCACTCAGGCACTCAGTGACAACCCACATTTATTGGGTGTTTTTATACACACTGATTAGATAAAAGTATAGAAATAGAAAAAGGAATGA
>CAUYRH010039674.1:0-17784 GCA_963574655.1 Perodicticus potto
TCTGTCACCCTGGATAGAGTGCCATGGCACCACAGCTCACAGCAACCTCCAATTCCTGGGCTCAAGCGAGTCTCCTGCCTCCGCCTCCCAAATAGCTGGGACTACAGGCGCCTGCCACAACGCCCGGCCATTTTTTGGTTGCAGCCGTCGTTGTTTGGCGGGCCCGGGCTGGATTCGAACCTGCCAGCTCAGGTGTACATGGCTGGTGCCTTAGCCCGCTGAGCCACAGGCGCCGAGCCTGGCCATTGACTTCTAACTAAAAGGTTCAGTTCTTACCACAGTGGCCAATTGTGCAGTTTCCTGAGGGATACGTGATCTGTGTGTGCCTCTCTCTGTCCGTACCACTGACTCACAGGTCCCTTTCCCCATAGTCTGCACTGGGCGAAGCTGGAGGGTGGCCTTGCTGAAGTGTGGGGATATCCCCTTTCACCTGGACGCCACCATGTTCAGGCCATCATTCCTGTCTCTTCTTGCATGGACAATTGTACATATACACAAGCATGCTTTCAGAGGTGGGGGAGTGCAGAGGGAAGAGAACTTATGTATGTTGATGGATGTGGTCAGTGACTCTACAAAAGGGCTTCTCTGACCTTACTTCTCCTTCCCCCCATTCTCAGCAGTATCTGTGAGGGTGTCCTGACACTAATTCCAATCATAGGGTGGCGCCTATGGCTCAGTAAGGCGCCGGCCCCATATACCGAGGGTGGCAGGTTCAAACTCAGCCCTGGCCAAACTGCAACAAAAAATAGCCAGGCATTGTGGCAGGTGCCTGTGGTCCCAGCTAAGTAGGGAGGCTGAGGCAAGAGAATCGCCTAAGCCCAGGAGTTGAAGGTTGCTGTGAGCTGTGTGACGCCACGGCACTCTACCAAGGGCCATAAAGTGAGACTCTGTCTCTCTCCAAAATAATAATAATAATAATTCCAATCACAATAGCTGCTGGACCCAGCAGGAACCATTGGCTGGACTGTTTAAAGTAATTTATATGCAACCTTCCAAAATAGGTAGTATGGGCTCGGCGCCTGTGGCTCAATGGGCTAAGGTGCCAGCCACATATACCTGAGCTGGCAGGTTCGAATCCAGCCCGGGCCCACCAAACAACAATGATGGCTGCAACCAAAAAATGACCAGGTGTTGTGGCGGGCGCCTGTGGTCCCAACTACTTGGGAGGCAGAGGCAAGAGACTCGCTTGAGCCCAGGAATTGGAGGTTGCTGTGAGCTGTGATGCCACAGCACTCTATCCAGGGTGACAGCTTGAGGCTCTGTCTCAAAAAAAAAAAAAAAAAAGGTAGTATGGTTTAACATTTTTGTTGAAGGAATATTTAACATCACTTTATAAAAATTCCATGGGAGAGGAACCTACAAAACATTTGGAGGGTGACACGTAGGCCTGTAGGTCCTAAGAAGTTCTACATATCCTTATCCCACTTGGCCATAGTCACTGAAAATACCTGATATGCCTTCAGAATGGCTATGTCCCCTCTAGTTTACCATGCTCTTCTCCACATCCCATGTTTCTGTGCCCATGATAGTTTCCACATGGCCCCCGTAGGTCTAAGTTATACCTGCCTACTGGGTTCCATGAGTCATGAGCCTTGGGAAGGTCCTGGGAGACAAAACTAGTACAATGGGATATCTGCTTGGAACAAGAGACCAAAGTCTTGCTTTGGAGGTCTCAAAGAAACTACCTCATTCTTCAGAGCCAGCTCCAGGTCCATAAGTGACCCTTGGTGACCAGGCCACAAGATTTAGTCCACAGAGATCTTGAGTATCTCCTAGGAGGCCTTAGGGCAACAAGGCAAATTTGACCAAAACCAGAGTGAGGGATCTTCCTGGCCATTCTGCTGTCAGAAGTACTCAAAGTTAGTGTTCCTCACAAAATCTTTTCTTTGTATTAGGATGAATTGTTTCAAGCCACCTGATCAGTCGACACATTTGTTACAAGTGGCTAAACATCAAACCTTTATTATCTCATAGTGAGAGACGGCCAGGTGCAGGTTTGGGTGATTGAGACTGAACAAATCACTCCCATTTGTCACATGTAGACTCAAGAAATGTCCACAGGCTCAGTGCCTGTGGCTCAACGGGCTAAGGCGCCAGCCACGTACACCTGAGCTGGTGGGTTCGAATCCAGCCCAGGCCTGCCAAACAACAATGACAGCTGCAACCAAAAAATGGCTGGATGTTGTGGCAGGCACCTGTAGTCCCAGCTACTTGGGAGGCGGAGGCAGGAGACTCCCTTGAGCCCAGGGATTGGAGGTTGCTGTGAGCTGTGATGCGACAGCACTCTATCCAGGGTGACAGCTTGAGGCTCTGTCTCAAAAAAAAAAAAAAAAGAAAGAAAGAAAGAAAGAAAGAACTGTCCACAAAGGAGAGAAACCTTTTTTGGAAAGCCCCAGAAGATACTAGCTCAGATCTTCTTGCCAGAGCTGTGTTATACCCAGACCTAAAGCCATCAGTGGGAAAGAAAATGAGGGTCCTCCAAAGAGCTTATACTCATCACGATTCCCTATTGAGAATGGGAAAGTGCTCGGCGCCTGTGGCTCAATGGGCTAAGGCGCCAGGCACGTACACCTGAGCTGGCGGGTTCTAACCCAGCCCGGACCCGCCAAACAACAATGACGGCTGCGACCAAAAAATGGCCGGGCGTTGTGGCGCGCGCCTGTAGTCCCAGCTACTTGGGAGGCAGAGGCAAGAGACTCGCTTGAGCCCAGGAGTTGGAGGTTGCTGTGAGCTGTGATGCCACAGCACTCTATCCAGGGTGACAGCTTGAGGCTCTGTCTCAAAAAAAAAAAAAAAATAGAAAAACTGAGGCAAGAGGATCACTTGAGCCCAAGAGTTGGAGGTTGCTGTGAGCTATAACACCACGACACTCTACCCAGGGGGATAGCTTGAGACTCTGTCTCTAAAAAGTAAATAAATAAAATTAAATACACTATTACAATAACACACATGGTATTAAAGGTAAGAAATTCCACCAAAATAATAACACAGCTAATAACACTAACCATGAAAAAAATTATGTATTTGTACATAAAAGGCACACAACAGAATTAGGAATTATGGGTAGTGTACTAATTATACTTCTACATTCTTTTTTTTTTTTTTCAGTTTCTGGTCGGGGCCAGGTTTGAACCCACCACCTCCGGTACATGGGGCCAGCGCCCTACTCACTGAGCCACAGGTGCTGCCCGTACTTCTACATTCTTATCTAATAAGAATATAGTATTTTCTGGCTCAGTGCCTCTAGCTCAGTGGCTAGGGCGTCAGCCACATACATGGGAGCTTGCGGGTTGGAGCCTGGCCCAGGCTTGCCAAACAACAATGACAACTACAACCAAAAAATAAGCCGGGCGTTTTAGCGGGCACCTGTCATTGCAGCTACTTGAGAGGCTGATGCAAAAGAATTGCTTAAGCTCAAGAGTTTGAGGTTGCTTTGGGCTGTGAAGCCATGGCACTCTACCGAGGGGGACACAGTGAGACTCTGTCTCAAAAAAAAAAAAAAGAAAAGAAAAAAATAATGTAGTATTTTCCAATTTTAGCATCAATTATGTAAAACAATAGAAGAAACCAGAAAGAAGCATAAAGAAAATAAATAATATAAGAAAGATGGTGCACCTGTAGTCCCAGCTACTTGGTAGGCTGAAGCAAGAGAATTGCTTAAGCAATTCTGTGGTTGTTGTGCGCTGTGACACCAGAGCACTCTACTGGGGCGACATAGTGAGACTGTGTCTCAAAAAAAAAAAAAGAAAGAAAGAAAGATATATTTAACGGCCAGGAGCAGTGGCTAATGCCTATAATCCTTGCACTCTGGGAGGTGGAGGTGGGTGGACTGCCTGAGCTCATGGGTTCAAGACCAGCCTAAATAAGAGCAAGACCCTGTCTCTAAAAATAGCTGGGCATTGTGGCTGGCACCTGTAGTCCCAGCTACTTGGGAGGCTGAAACAAGAGAATCCCTTGATCCCAAGTTTGAGGTTGCTGTGAGCTGTGACGGCACAGAACTCTACTGAGGCCAACATAGTGAGATTTTGTCTCAAAAAGAAAAAAATGTTTTAAAAAAAATCCTGAACGGCATTAAAAAAATAAAAATATCTCTACTATAGACCATATGTTAAGCCAAAAAAACTCAAAAATTTAAAAGATTGAGCTGGGTGCAGTGGCCCACGCCTGTAATCCCAGCACTGTGGGAGGCTGAGGTGGGAGGATTGCTTAAGCTCAGGAGTTCGAGACTTGCCTGAGCGAGAGTGAGACCCCCGACTCATAAAAAAAATGGAAAAACTCAGCCTGGCGTAGCCGCGAGCGCCTGTAATCCCAGAGGCCTTGGAGGCTGAGGCGGCAGGATACCCACAGCCGGAGTCTGAGGTTGCAGTGAGCTACGACACCACGGCACTCTGCTCAGGGCATAGGGTGGAACTCTGCCTCGACAAAAAATAAATAAATAAATAAATAAAAAGATTGAAATGATGCCGCATATCTTATATGATAACAATGGAATGAAACTAGAAGTCAATGGCAGAAGAGAAACTAGAAATATGTGAAAAATTAATTTTTTATTTTTTGAGATAGAGTGTCACTTTGTCACCCTTGTAGAGTGATGTGGCATCATAGCTCACCATAACCTCGAACTCTTGGATTGAAGCGATCGTCCTGCCTCAGCCTCCTAAGTAGCTAGGAGTATAGGTGCCTGCCATAACACCCAGCTATGTTTAGACATGGGGTCTAGCTTTTGCTCAGGCTGGTCTCCAAACTCCTGAGCTCAGGCAATCCACCAACCTCAACCTCCCAGAGTGCTAGGATGGCAGGCATGAGCCCCAAAGCCTGGCCTATACCATTTTTTTTTAAAACAACGCACTCTTAACCAATGGTTCAAAAAAGAAATCACAATGGAAATTATAAAATATCCTAAGACAAATGAAAATAAAAGCAAGACATACAAAACATTTTGATGCAGTGAAAGCAATACTAAAAGAGAATTTATAACTATAAATGCTAACATTAAAAAAGAAGAAAGATGGGCAGCTCCTGTGGCACAGTGGGTAGGGCACTAGCCCCATATACCAAAGGTGGCAGGGTCAAACCCGGCCCCAGCCACACTACAATCAAAAATAGCTGGGCGTTGTGGAGGGCACCTGTAGTCCCAGCTCCTGGGAAGGCTGAGGCAAGAGAATCACCTAAGCCCAGGAGTTGGAGGTTGCTGTGAGCTGTAACGCCAAGGCACTCTACCGAGATAAAGTAACTCTCTTGTCTCTAAAAAAAAAACAAGAAGAAAGATGTAGAGCCAACATTACATTTAAACAAATCAAAAAAAGAAAAGTAAACTAAATCTAAAGCTAACGAAAGGAAGAAAATAGTAAAGATTCAAGGAGAGATGAACAAAATAGAGACTAGAATAATAGCTGAGAAAAATAAATAAAACCAAGAGTTTGTGCTTTGAAAAGATCAGCAAAATTGATAAAACTTTTAGCTTGGTTGACTAATAAAAAACGAGAAATGTCAAGTAAAATCAGAAACAAAAGCAGCAACATTACTAACAATTTTACAGAAAGAAAAAGGATTATAAGTGAGTACTATGAACAACTATTATGAAAACAAATTAGATATATTGGATGAAATGTATTAATACCTGGAAATATACAATCTACCAAGAATAAATCATAAGGAAACAGAAAATCTGAACAGAACTATAATGAATAAGAACACTGATTCACTAATCCAAAGCCTCCCAACAAAGGAAAGTCCAGGATAAGATAGTTTAAGTGGCAAACCCTATCAAACGTTTTTTAAAAAAATAATTAACATGAATCCTCCTAAAACACTAAACTGAAAAGGAGAGAAGATATCCAAACTCATTTAACAAGGCCAGTATTCCCTGATACCAAACTAAAAGTATTATAACAAGAACAATACCACCAATATCCCTTATGAATACTGATGCAAAAATCTTCAATAAAATAACAGCACACAGAATTCAACAGCATATTAAAAGGATTATACACAATGACAAAGAAAGATTCATTTCTGGAATGTAATGATGGATTCAACAGACAAAAACTGATCAACTTCACAAGCCACATTAACAGAATGGAACAATTTATGCAGAAAAGGCATTTGACAAAATTCAACAACCTTTCATGATAAAAAAAAAAAAAAACTCAAAAACTAAGAATAGAAGAAAACTTCCTCAACATAATAAAAGACAAAACATACATGGAAAACTTACAGCAAAGATACATTCAAGGGCAAAAAATTGAAAGTTTTTCCTTTATGATCAAGAATAAGGTGAGGATGCCCACACTTCTTTTATTCAACAAAATACTGAAATCCTTGCTGAAGGAGGATTTCATTGCTCTGGAGGAATGAAGCAAGAAGAAAAAGAAAAAAGACATCCAAATTGCTAATAAAAGAAATAAATGAAACCAAGATCTTATTTGTAAAACGATTCCACTGAAAACTGAACTAATAAAAGAACTCAATAAAATAGCCGGATCCAAAGTTGACACATAAAGACAGTTGTATTTCATACACTACCAATGAATAACCCTACAAGAAAATGAAGAAAACAATTTTATTTACAATGGCATCAAAAAAGCAAAAAAATGCTTATGAATAAACTTAACCAAGAAGGCAAATTTTGTATAATAAATTGAAAACTACAAAATATTGCTAAAAGAGATTAAATGCCAATAAATGGAAAGACATTCCACGTTTATTGATTGAAAGACTTAATTAAGATGTCAATACTGTTGTCAAGATCAATAGATTCAATGCAAAATCCCCAAATTTTTTTTCCAGAAAGAGAAAAATCTATCCTGAAATTCATATAGGATCTCAAGTGACCCTGAATAGCCACATCAATCTTGAAAAAGAAGTTAGAAGTTTCACATTTCCTGATTTCAAAATTTACTACAAAGTTATAGTAATCAAAACATGGGGTACTAGCCTAATGACAGAAATATAGACCAATGGAATAAACTCCAGAAATAAACTCCAAAATATATAGTCAAATTATTTTGGGCAAGGGTGCCAAGATCATTGAATGGGAAAGGAAACCACAACAAGATACCTCCTCATACCCATTAGTATGGCTACTATAAAACAAAAGTAAAAAAGAAACAGCAAATAAGTGTTGGTGAGGATGTGGACAAAAGTGGAACACTTAGTGTTGGTGAGAATGTAAAATGGTATAGGCACTAATGAGAGTATGATGGACTCTCGAAAAATTAAAAATAGAATTACCGTATGATTTAGTAATTCCATTTCTAGGTATGTACCTAAGAAAATGGACAGGAGAAATTCAAAGAGATATTTGTTTATGTACCTATAGTCATAGCTGCATTATCAACAATAGCCAAAAAAAGGGCAGAAGCAACAAAGGTGTCCATGGATGGATGAATGGATAAACAAAATGTGGTATATAGATACACAAACACACACACACAGTGAAATATTATTCAGCCTTAAAATGGGAGGAAATTCTGCCTTGGTGCCTGTAGCTCAGCAGCTAGGACTATGGCCACATACACTGGAGCTGGCAGGTTCAAACCCAGCTAGGAACTGCCAAACAATGACAACAACAACAAAAATAGCTGAGTGTTGTTGCAGGCACCTGTTGTCCCAGCTACTTGGGTGGCTGAGGCAAGAGAATCTCCTAAGCCTAAGAGCTGGAGGTTGCTGTGAGCTGTGATGCCATGGCACTCTACCAAGGGCAACATAGTGAGACTCTGTCTCAAAAACAAAAAAAATTTTTTTCCTCCATTTTTGGGGAAAAAAAAAGGGTCACAATTACATATACTACCAACTTTAGATAAAAGAAAATGATTTTAAAACTTACATGAGGGTGGCACCTGTGGCTCAGTGAGCAGGGCACCAGCCCCATATACCGAGGGTAGCGGGTTGAAACCCGGCCCAGGACAAATTGCAACCAAAAAATAGCCAGGCTTTGTGGCAGGTGCCTGTAGTCCCAGCTACTTGGGAGGCTGAGGCAAGAGAATCACTTAAGCCCAAGAGTTGGAGGTTGCTGTGAGCTGTGACGCCACAGCACTCAACTGAGGGCAACAAAGTGAGACTCAGTCTCTAAAAAATAATTTACAGGAAGGCTCAGTGTTTACAGGCCTGTAGCTCAGCAACCAGTGTGCCAGCCACATACATCAGACCTGGTGGGTTCAAACCCAACCCGAGCCTGCCAAACAACAATAACAACTACAACCAAAAAATAGCCAGAAGTTGTGGCAGGCACCTGTAGTCTCCGCTACTTGGGAGTCTGAGGCTAGAGAATCACTTAAGCCCAAGAGTTTGAGGTTGCTGTGACCTGTGATGCCACAACACTCTACCGCTCTACCAAGGGCAACATACTGAGACTCTATCTCAAAAAAAAAAAAAAAAAAACTTTCATAAATAATATACATTCTTAGGGAAAAACCCGTAATTGACTACAGTGAAATGGAAAACTTAGAATTTAGACTATAACAAATTAAATTATTACTTTTAAATTCTATTTCCCAAAATCCCAAAAAAGAAATAATTTTGGCTCGGTGCCCATAGTTCAGTGGTTATGGCACCAGCCACATACACTGGGGCTAGTAGGATGGAGCCAGGAGCAGGCCTACTAAATAACTACAATAAAAAAAAAAAATAGCCATGCGTTGTGGTGGGCGCATGTAGTCCCAGCTACTTGGGAGGCTGAGGCAAGAGACTTGCTTAAGCCCAAGAGTTTGAGGTTGCTGTGAGCTGTGATGCCACAGCACTCCACCAAGGGCAATATAGTGAGATTTTGTCTCAAAAAAAAGAAAGAATTTTTATTTTATATACATTCTTCTAAAGAAGAAAAAGAAAATTTATAAGGATAATAAACTTGTTTCCAAAATCTGATGAGGGTACATAAAGGGAAAATTGAAGGCAAACTGATTGATAAATGCAGAAACAAAACACCTCCACAAAAATATACTGGCAAATACCAATTAGCAATAAATGGAAAAGATATAAAGATGGGTTTATTTTAGGAATGCAGTGTTGGTTCAACATTTAAAAATGTAATATGTAGCCTGTGGCTCAGTGGGTAGGGCACTGGCCCCATATACTGAGGGTGGCAATTTCGAACCTGGCCCCGGCAAAATTGCAACAACAACAAAAAAATATACAGGCATTGTGGTGGGTGCCTGTAGTCCCAGCTACTTGGGAGGCTGAGGCAAGAGAATCGTCTAAGTCCAGGAGTTGGAGGTTGCTGTGAGCTGTGACGCCACAGCACTCTACCAAAGGGAATAATGTGAGACTCTGTCTCTAAAAAACATATATAATATGTAATTCACCACATTAACAGATCAAAAATGGGTCAGCGCCTGTGGCTCAAAGGAGTAGGGCGCCAGCACCATATGCTGGAGGTGTCGGTTCAAACCCAGCCCCGCCAAAAGTTGCAAACAAAAAAAAAAAAAAAAGAAAGAAAAAGAAAAGAAAAAAGAAAACTATTTGATCATTGTGCTTTAACATTTGCTAAAATTCAAAAGCTTTCCACAATCAAAACTCTTTTTCTTTTTTTTTTTTGAGACAGTCTCATTTTGTCACCCTGGGCAGACTGCTATGGCATCATAGCTCACAGCAACCTCAAACTCCTAGGCTCAAGCCATTCTCTTGCTTCTAGCAAGTAGCTAGGACTATAGGCCCCTGCCACAATACTCAGCTAGTTTTTCTATTTTTAGTAGAGACAAAGTCTTACTCTGGCTCAGGCTGGCCTCGAACTCCTGAGCTCAGACAATCCACCCACCTTGGCCTCCCAGAGTGCTAGGATTACATGTGTGAGCCATTGCTCCCAGCCATTAGCGATCAACTTAACCTTCAGGCCATCTCCCCTCCTGAGAGGTTGGGAGTAGGGCTGAAAGTTCTAATCCTCCGATCATACCTTGGTGTTTCTAGTGACAAGCCCTTCTCCTCAAGCTACCTAGGGGCTATCAGCCATCATTCAAATCATTAGCTCTCTTGGGGGTTGTAATAGAGCTCATATGGAAGGTTTCTGGGGTCTGAGTCTTCAGGATACTGTTTTCAACTTGGCTCAAGTAAACTCTTTAAAATTATGTTTGCACCTCAGTTTCTTCCTTTAGGTCAATATTTTATAGCAGTAACATTTATAATAGCATGAAACTAGTGCAACTCAAGTGACTAGCAATGGATAAATTATAGTTTATGCAATGGAATGAAATATGACATTTTATTGGTTAAGAAAAATCAATGAACCATAGCTACAAAAATCAACATGGATAAACCTCAGGAACATAATTTGAGTTAAAAAGAAAAGTCACAGAATTCACATGTACAATATCTTTCCATCCATAAAAAAGTTGAGAAACATACATATTAAACATTTTACTTACATGTGTATACACACACACACATACATATATAATCTCGCAACTATAAACAAAAGCTAGAGAATGATAAACATTGTAGGGTAATGGTTACCCCATGAGGAGGTGAGGGTGGGCTCCAGAGAGGTGTTGCATATTGTACAGGGACCCTTAAGACTTTGACAATTTCCTACTTCTTAAGTCAAGAAGTAAATGGGTTTTTGTTCTATTATTATTTAAACTACACGTAAGTTTATGTATCTGTGTATGATTTAACAGTAAAAATTAATAAAACTTAATAATAATTCTTTGCCACTATAGTTCTATATCAAAATTTCTTCTTAGAACAAACACATAGATTGGGAAGAGGCAATGGGAAGGAGTGGGTGAGCTGGGGAACGGTGTTTACAGAGATATTTACAATGACAGAACATTAGCCCATTTTACATTAATGCTTCCTATTATCTACCCATACCACAATGCTAAAACTCTTCCTCTATCTCCCTTAAATGTCCTCTAGCTGCTGATCTTTGTTTTTGTTAAAGACCATCATCTTCCCAGTTACCCTTTGAGCTTCCTTCATGTCAGCTTTCTCATCAGATGTGTCATGTATTGCTATGTTGTACTTCTGCTGCTACCCTGTCCATTGTCCAGTTATATGTATACAAGTATAATATCCTGGGTGGTACCTGTGGCTCAGTGAATAGGGCACCAGCCCCATATATCGAAGGTGGTGAGTTTGAACCCAGCCTCGGCCAAACTGCAACAAAAAAAACAGCTGGGCATTGTGGCAGGCGCCTGTAGTCCCAGCTACTCAGGAGGCTGAGGCAAGAGAATCGCCTAAACCCAAGAGCTGGAGGTTGCTGTGAGCTGTGATGCCACGGCACTCTACCCAGGGCAATAAAGTGAGACTCTGTCTCTACAAAAAAAAAAGAAAAAACAAGTATAATATCCTGGTATTTCAAGTACCCTGTTTATACTACAGATTCAATAAATGTTGATTAAAGGAATGAAAGAATGAATGAACTGACCACTAAAACAAAAATGAGGTATTTAAAGGTCTACCACTACTACTAATAGCAGCTAACAGCTATTGAGTCCATATTATAAGATGGAACTGCTCAAAATACTTGAAAAGTTATTATCCTATTTTTCAGATGACAAAACAAAAGCACAGAGAGATTAAGTAACTTTGCTAAAGCTGGGCGTGGTGGCTCATGCCTGTAATCCTAGCACTCTGGGAAGTTGAGGCAGGCAGACTGCTTGAGCTCAGGAGTTCTAGACCAGCCTGACCAAGAGTGACATCCTGTCTCTACTAAAAATAAAAAAATTAGCCAGATGTGGTAGCACATGCTTGTAATCCCAGCTACTGGGTAAGCTGAGGTAAGAAGATTGCTCAAGCCCAAGAGTTTGAGGTTGCTGTGAGCTATGATGCCATAGAACTCTGCCTAGGGCAGCGGTTCTCAACCTGTGGGCATGACCCACAGGAACTGTATTAAATGGTCACGGCATTAGGAAGGGTCAGAAGCACTGACCTAGGGTGACAGAGTAAGACTCTGTCTCAAAAATTAAAAAAAAAGTAACTTTCCTAACATCTTTCTGCATATAAGTATCACAATTTCAACCTGCTACTTCATTTACAAATGTCTGTCGAACTCAAAAGTTTAAAAGACTAGGAAAGGCCTTTTAAAAAATTAGGTTTATGGGAGGCGCCTGTGGCTCAACGGAGTGGGGCACCAGCCTCATATACTGAAGGTGGTGGGTTCAAACCCAGCCCCGGCCAAAAACTGCAAAAAAAAAATTAGGTTTATGAAACAGAGGGAATAGAACTCAGAGAACAGATAAATGAATTATTAGAAGGAAAGGGCAAAGTGCAAGAAGAGAGTTAATAACAACGAATATCGGAAAACATTCTAAAAGTCTCCAAGTTTCTATTAAGACCTAGAACATTTGAGAAAAATGTGCCCACAAAGAAGAGTGAAGAAGTGATACCTTTGAATCAGGATGAGCAGTAACCCTAAAAGAGTTTTTATCTGCCTATTCCTCTTCACTAACCTGAGTACAAGCCTTTTGTCAGCTCTCTTTTCACCATCCAGGGCTCTTTTCCTTGTTCCAACAATAATATCACACTTGGCTTGGAAAAGCAAAGTCCTGCATATAAAAAAGAAGTACAATTTGGTCATGCTCTGGATATCTTAGAACTCACATAAATCCTCAGATCATCAGGGAAAATGGAGCTTACAGGAAGCCAAAGAAAACTGTGTAGAGTACATGTATTAGAAAGACAGGAAAGGTGAAGCTTCAGGCACATGTCAATAATAGAATTGTCTACTGTCAACTCAACAAATATTAAACCATTTGTTTGGCACAGGCAGCAGTCATGGTTTGCAGATGCCATCCAAAATTTCACAATGGTGGTAGCAAAGAGCACCTAATGAGTAGAAGCTTAATTTTGCAGGGGAAGAGATCCTTACCCAGTGAGACCAAGATCCTATAGTTCTCCAACATCACATTACTGTACAGATGCTTTTGAGAAGAATTCAGACAATCCCACTCCTCTTGGGAGAAGTCTACAGCCACATCTCTAAAGGTTACCAACTCCTGAAATGAAATAAGTGAAATGAAATAATCTCATCTCTTACCATACTCATCTCATTTATTCTGTCTTAGGCAATACTTGACTCTCCCTGATATTAGATCCTCAAATAACTCATCATGTTACCCTCAGGGCCTTTGTACTTCTCAATCATTTTGCATTAAATATCAATGCTCTTACCCCTTTTCTGTATTCCTCTAACCCTAGTTTATGAGTATTTTTCTCCACAGCACTTAATTATTTTGGTCTTTATTCCCCACCTCACCCCCCCAACTAATATGTAAGGTCCATGAAGGCAGAACGTTTTTGATTTAGCCACTTTTATATCCACAGTTACAGAACAATATCTGGCACACATGAGGCATTCAAATATCCATTGACTAAATGGAAATAACGAATGTATGGTTTGAAAAAATTTTAGGTAATTAGGTCACTTCATACCAATCAAGAGAGCATTTCAATTCTAAATAGGCACCCAACATAAATGTTCCCAGATTTATGGAAGAGACCTTAATTGGTCTGAGCAATAAGATATCCTATAACAGCATAATACCTGGGGACTTTAACACCCCTTTTACAGAACTGGACAGATCCTCTAACAGAAACTAAACAAAGATACAAGGGCCTTAAATGAGACCCTAGAAGAATTGGTCTTAATAGAATATACAGAACACACCCTCCCAAAGCTAAGGAATGTACATTCTTCTTTTCAGCCCACTGAACATTCTCCAAAATAGATCACATCCTAGGACACAAATCAAACCTCAACAAAATCAAAAGAATTGAAATTACACCTTGTTTCTTTTCAGACCAAAAAGACATGGAAATGAAACAACTTTATGCTGAATGACATTTGGGTCAAGGAAGAGATAAAGGAGGAAATCATGAACATTCCTTGAGCATAACTACAATGAAGACACAAGCCACCAAAACTTCTGGGATACCGAAAAAGCAGTCCTAAGAGGGAAATTTATCGCACTAGATCCAAAAATCAGAGAGCACATAAACAACCTAACAAATAATCTTAAAGAAATGGAAAAGAGGGTGGTGCCTGTGGCTCAGTGAGTAGGATGCCAGCCTCATATACTGAGGGTGGCGGGTTCAAACCCAGCCCCGGCCAAAATGCAAGAAAAAATAGCTGGGTGTTATGGCAGGTGCCTGTAGTCCCAGCTACTCAGGAGGCTGAGGCAAGAGAATTGCCTAAGCCTAGGAGCTACGCCACAGCACTCTACAATGAGCAACAAAGTGAGACTCTGTCTCTAAAAAAAAAAAAAGAAAGAAAGAAAGAAAGAAATGGAAAAGAGGCTCGGTGCCTGTGGCTCAACTGGCTAAGGTGCCAGCCATGTACACCTGAGCTGGTGGGTTCGAATCCAGCCGGGGCCCATCAAACAACAATGGCGGCTGCAACCACAAAGTGGCCGGGTGTTGTGGCGGGCGTCTGTAGTCCCAGCTACTTGGGAGGCAGAGGCAAGAGACTCGCTTGAGCCCAGGAATTGGAGGTTGCTGTGAGCTATGATGCCACAGCACTCTATCCAGGGGGACAGCTTGAGGCTCTGTCTCAAAAAAAAAAAAAAAAGAAAAGAAAAGAAATGGAAAAGAAAGAGCAATCTAATCCCAAACCTAGCAGAAAAGAAATAATCAAAATTAAATCAGAAATAAATGAAATGAAAAACAAAAGAATCATTCAGAAAATTAATGAAATGAAAAGTTAGTTCTTCAAAAAGATAAATAAAGTAAAAAAATCAATAAATCAAAAAAAATCAATAAATCTTTGGCCAGATTAACTATAAACAGAAAAGTAAAATCTTTAATAATCTTAATCAGAAATGAAAAGGGGGGCAGCACCTATGGCTCAATGAGTGGGGCGCTGGCCCCATATACCAAGGATGGCGGGTTCAAACCCAGCCTCTGCCAAACTGCAACAAAAAATAGCTGGGCATTACTGCAGGCACCTGTAGTCCCAGCTACTCAGGAGGCTGAGGCAAGAGAATTGCCTAAACCCAAGAGCTGGAGGTTGCTGTGAGCTGTGATGCCATGGCACTCTACCAAGGGCGAAAAAGTGAAACTCTGTCTCAAAAAAATACAATAAATAAATAAATGAAAAGGAGGGGGGAGATAACAACTGATACCACAGAGATACAAGAGATTATTTCTGACTACTACAAAAAACTCTATGCCCAGAAATTTGACAATGTGGAAAAAATGGACCAATACCTGGAATCACACCATCTCCTTAGACTGGTGGTTCCCAACCTTCCTAAGGCTGCAACCCACAGGAACTGTATTAAAGGGCCGTGGCACTAGGAAGGTTGGGAACCACTGCCCTAGACTTAACCAGGAAGAAATAGATTTCTTTCTTTTTTTTTTTCAGAGACAGAGTCTCACTTTGTCGCCCTTGGTAGAGTGCCATGGCTTCACAGCTCACAGCAACCTCCAGCTCCTAGGCTTAGGCGATTCTCTTATCTCAGCCTCCCGAGTAACTGGGACTACAGGCGACCGCCACAACGCCTGGCTATTTTTTTGTTGCACTTAGGCCGGGCTGGGTTTGAACCCAGGTATGTGGGGCCGGCGCCCTACTCACTAAGCCACAGGTGCCACCCAGAAATAGATTTGTTGAACAGACCAATATCAAGCACTGAGATTGAAAAACAATAAAAAAGCTTCTAACAAAAAGCCCTGGACCAGATGGCTTCACACTAGAATTTTATCAAACCTTTAAAGATGAGCTTGTACCTATACTGCAGAACATATTCCAAAACACTGAGAAGGAAAGAACCTTCCCCAGCACATTCTATGAAGCAAACATCACCCTGATCCACAACCAGAAAAGCACCCAATTAAAAAGGAGAACTACAGACTAATTTCACTAATGAGTATCTACACAAAAATACTCAATATAATCTTGACTAATAGATTGCAGTACACATTATAAAAATTATACATCAGGCCAGGTGCAGTAGTGTAATCCCACCTGTAATCCCAGCACTCTGGGAGACTGAGGCAGGAGTGGACTGCCCTGAGCTCACAGGTTCAAGACCAGCTTAAGCCAGAGTGAGACCTCATCTCTAAAAACAGCCAGTCCTTGTGGCAGGTACCTATAGTCCCACCTACTCAGAAGGCTGAGGCAGGAGAATCACTTGAGCCCAAGACTTTGAGGTTGCTGTGAGCTGTGACGTCATAGCACTCTACCAAGGGCAACAAAGTGAGACTCTGTCCTAAAAAAAAAAAAAAATTTATAGGTCATCCCAGGGATGCATGTTTCGTATAACATATGCAAATTCATAAATGTAATTCACCATATCAATACAAGCAAAGACAAAGACAATGCAATCCTCTCAATAGATGCAGAAAAATCATTTGACAAAATTCAGCATCCCTTTCTAAAACGAACACTTAAGAAAATAGGCATTGGTGCGGCGCCTGTAACTCATCGAGTAGGGTGCTGGCCCCATGTATTGAAGGTGGCGTGTTCAAACCCGTCCTCGGCCAAAACAGAAAAATAGCCGGGCGTTGTAGTGGGCGCCTATAGTCCCAGCTGCTTGGGAGGCTGAGGTAAGAGAATCACCTAAGCCCAGGAGTTGGAGGTTGCTGTGAGCTGTGTGACACCACAGCACTCTACTGAGGGTGATAAAGTGAAACTCTGTCTCTAAAAAAAAAAAAAAACAAAGAAAGAAAGAAAATAGGCATATGTGGCATATTTCTTAAGCTGACTGAAGCCATGTATGACAAACCCACAGCTAATATCATACAGAATGGAGTAAAACTGAAAGCTTTTCCCCTTAGAACTGGAATCATACAAGGATGTCCACTACCACTAATACTATTCAGCATAGTTTTGGAAGTTCTATCCAGAGCAATCAGGCAAAAGAAGGATATAAAGGGCATCCAAACAGGGGCAGAGGAGGTCAAATTCTTGCTCTTTGCTGATGATATGATCTTATACTTAGAAAACTGTTAGTTGGGTGTTATGGGGGCACCTGTAGTCCCAGCTACTTGGGAAGCTGAGGCAAGAGAATCGCTTAAGCCCAAGAGTTTGAGGTTGTTGTAAGCTGTGATGCCATAGCATTCTACCAAGGGCAACATAGTGAGACTCTGTCTCATAAAAAATAAAAAAAAAGAAAACTCCAGGGACTCAACCATAAAACTCTTGGAAGTAATCAAGAAATGCAGGAACATCTCAGGGTATAAAATCAATGTCCACAAGTCAGTAGCCTTTGTATATGCCAATCACAGTCAGATTGAGAAGCAAATCAAGGACAAAATTCCCTTCACAATAGCTTCAAGGAAAATGAAATACTTCAGAATATACCTAACAAAAGAGGTGAGGGATCTCCACAAAGAAAATTATGAAATCTGGATGGTGCCTGTGGCTCAAAGGAGTAAGGCGCCAATCCTATATACCAGATGTGGTGGGTTCAAACCCAAACCCAGCCCTGGCCAAAAACTCCAAAAAAAAAAAAAAAAAAAAAGAAAGAAAAGAAAATTATGAAACCCTAAGAAAAGAAACAGCTAAAGCCATTAACAAATGAAAGAACACACCATGCTCTTGGCTGGGAAGAATCAGCATTGTTAAAACATCTATCCTACCCAAAGTAATATACAGATTCAATGCAATTCCCATTAAAATACGAACATCAGGAGAAGTTCTCTGAAGAAGACAGGCACACAGCCTACAGACATATGAAAAAAATGCTAATCATCCTTAATCATCAGAGAAATGCAAATCAAAACTACTTTGAGATATCATCTAACTCCAGTAAGATTAGCCCATATCAGAAAATCCCAAAACCAGAGATGTTGGCATGGATATGGAGAAAAGGGAACACTTCTACACTGCTGGTGGGAATGCAAACTAAT
>CAUYRH010039675.1:0-69448 GCA_963574655.1 Perodicticus potto
AGCTGGGACTACAGGTGCCTAACACAACGCCCAGCTATTTTTTGGTTGCAGCCGTCATTGTTGTTTGGCGGGCCCGGGCTGGATTCGAACCCGCCAGCTCAGGTGTACGTGGCTGGCGCCTTAGCCCGTTGAGCCACAGGCGAAGAGCCACAGGGCTCTGTTCTTGTGGAGCGTACGCTGGAGTGGGAGGAGACGCTGATGCGGTGGAACTGAGGGGCATTGCTTTCCATGGCTGCTTAGAGAAGGGCTGGCATGTTTTGCCAGGCCCTGGGAAGATCTGGGCAGAGTGCTTTTGGAGGAGGAAATAAATATGTAATAAAGGCTCTAAGGGGAAACCACCTTTGAGAATGTGAAGGGTCAGTGAGAGCAGAGGGGTGGGTGGGCTTTGGTTAAGAGTTTGAATTTCAACTCTTTTTGGTTATTTTCTTCATGAGGACCATAATTTGAAAAATCCCATTCACCAAAAAGGTGTGTTTATGTCTTTTTTTTGGCCGGGGCTGGGTTTGAACTCACTATCTCCAGCATATGGGGCCAGCGCCCTACTTCTTGAGCCATAGGCGTGCCCCCCAAAAAGGTGAGTTTATGGAAACCATAGAATGTATAACCTTGAATTGTTTTAGGCTTTTGAAGTATGGGGAAATAATTTATGGATCACTGTGAATAATCCTGAAGACCCCCCGCCAGGGGGATCTAAAGATTGCACATTGAGACACTGTCAGCTACATCTTTGAACCCTCTTTCGTTCTTCCCCAAACTGCTTGCCATATGATTAAAAATACTGCCATCTACTGATAGAAAGAAGATGAATTTTTGTTCACTGGCAATGCCTCTGGCTTTCCACCCTGCAGTCACAACCTGCAGATGGTTCTGGGGAAGGGGGCGTATTAGTCCTGGTTTCCTTTTTCTCTGGCTGTGACAACCTTCGATTCTGCTTCTGTGTCTTTCTACGTCGGTTCGTCATGCAGCAATCTTGGGGGAGGTGCTGACCTGGGAAGCTGCCCTGGTGTGGAACAGGGTAGCGACAGCTGGTTGGCCTCTGTGTAACCGAGGTGATCTTTTGTCTGTATCTGAAAGGTGGTTTCATTGAGTCTCTGCATTTAATGTCCTAAGACATACCTTGGCCAGCAGGCCTCTGTTTAGAGTACTTTTTATCGCCCCACCCCCATTATTAAGCCCTCAACTGCTTTATTTCTGATTTGCATTTTCCATGGCTGAATAAATCCGCTGACTTCCGTTTTCTGTTTCTTTTGCAGATGGTGTGCGCAGGTGACTGTGAGTACCGCTTCCCTGTCTGTACTTGTGCTGTGCGCTACTGCCCCCTAATGGACACAGAGCCACATAACAGCAATGTGGAAATCACAGAAAATGCTAATTTCTTAAATGCTTAGTTCCCAGTTTTTCTTTGGAAGTTAGGGTGAGCATGGGAATAGCGAATGAAGGAATAAATTTGGCTATCTATGTGACTTTGACACATAAAATATGAATATTTTTCGGTAATATAAATATTTTATGTGATACTTACTGATCTATACCCATGGCTGATTTAACTTAACTGGAACTCCAACGCAGTATGATTTTTCTATATTTTATGTCCTCTTATCCCATAAGTATTTCCTTCTCTCTTTCTTTCTTTCTTTTTTTTTTTTTTGTAGAGACAGAGTTTCACTTTATCACACTCGGTAGAGTGCTGTGGCGTCACACAGCTCACAGCAACCTCCAGATCCTGGGCTTAAGTGATTCTCTTGCCTCAGCCTCCTGACGCCCGCCACAATGCCCGGCTATTTTTTTGTTGCAGTTTGGCCAGGGCTGGGTTTGAATCCGCCACCCCTCTGTGTATGGGGCCGGCGCTCTATTCACTGAGCCGCAGGCGCTGCCCCCATAAGTATTTCTTATGTTGCTACATTGCCCTTGTGTTGCTATATCGACACATTTAAAAAATGGTATACTTAGCTGGGCGTTGTAGTGGGTGCCTGTAGTCCCAGTGACTTGGGAGGCTGAGGCAAGAGAATCACTTGAGTCCAAGGGTTTGAGGTTGCTGTGAGCTGTGATGCCATGGCACTTTACTGAGAGCGACAAAGTGAAACTCTGTTTCAAAAAAAAAAAAGGTGTGCAGGGTTTGTATAACCTTTGGAAAACCAGACACAATCTCCTGTATATTTTGCTCTCATATAGAGGCCTGGGGCCCAATTGCTGACTGGTGCTGGTCAATTCTGTTAACACTAAAATGAGAAAAATTAAGGATGATATAGTAAGTTTTGAAGGAAGTTAAATATATTTAGTTGAAAGAACCATCCATTTTGGGATTATGCTCTTATTATTTTTTTGGTCATAAAATGTTTTTATGAGAAATAAAAATAATAGTAGTTTTAAAAAATGTATCTTACGGGAAAAGTTAAAATTAGTAGCTTTAGTTTGTCTCCAAAATTTGAGAACTGTTTTTCCTGATTGTCAAAAATCCCAGTTTGTGAACATAGAGATAAAATAATTAGATTGTTCTCATAGTGTCATAAAACAGGGGAAGATTTTGCTGAAACTTTCTAATAAAGCACAACTCTAATTATGCAGAGCCTGTGTGGACAAAGGGGCATGTTCTACCATTGGTTTTTCTTCCTGTTAATCAGTTTGGTAAATAAGCTGGTAGGTTTCCTCTTGCAGGCTTGAGTCACTGGTATGTAGGGAAATGTCTAAGTACAGATATTTTAAATCAGGAAGACAGAACTATAATAAATTCTAAAAATTACAGTAATCTTTTGTATGGCAAATGTGTGGTGGGTGGTATCATTTTATTAGTTTGTGTTTTTTTTTTTTCCCTTTTCTTTCTTGCATTTTAGGTGTCAGCTGTGATCCATTCAACTACACATCTTCAGCCACTGGAATTAATTTTAATGATATACCAGGAAACTTTTCAGTAATAAATGTGACTGATTTGAGTGGCTTGAGTCTCCCAGTTGACCCTGGCAGTACTCGAATTGAAGGACTCGCTCCTGGGATGCGCTATAATTTAACCTTGTCAAATGGCTCCAGTATCTGTTGTCAACAAGTGAAAACAGGTGAACAAGACTTTTCTTTTGGGATGGATTGTAGGGTTTGAGAACATAGATAGCTGGCTGTGTGTTTGAAATCACTTCATCTGAGCCTCAAATATTAAAGAGTGACTTTTATATCTTTCTTTCCCCTATTCTTGGCCTTGCCACTTGAGTTGAGGGATGCCTGGTCCCTCCAAGAGCTGCTTTGACACTCTTCTTTCTGCCTTTTTTTTTTTTGAGACAGAGCCTCAAGCTGTTGCCCTGGGTAGAGTGCTGTGGCATCGTAGCTCACAGCAACCTCAAACTCCTGGGCTCAAGCGATTTTCCTGCCTCAGCCTCCCAAGTAGCTGGAACTACAGGTGCCTGCCACAATGCCCGGCTATTTTTTGGTTGTAGTTGTTGTTGTTTGGCAGGTCCGGGCTGGATTCCAACCCGCCAGCCTCGGTGTATATGGCTGGTGCTCCAGCTGCTGAGCTACAGGTGCCGAGCCAAGAATCAGGGCCTTTTCATCTGTGTTTTATTTTTCTGTTGCTGGTTGTTACTCCTTTCCTGAATTTAATTAGGATGCATCCATGGGATGGTTTTACTATTAATAATCATGATGACATCTGTTGGTTTAAGATCTTGTATATCTACAGTTTTACAGAAGATGACATGAGATGACTTTGAGTAAAACTACTGGTTTTGAGCAGAATTGAAGTCCGAACCCAGATTTGTAATGTCTGAATCCAGCGATCTAGTTTATCATATCCTGGTGGCTCAGTTGTAATCTTTCATGTTTAGTGAGGTGTGTTAGAGCTGTGAACAGAGGAACCTGAGACTGAGAGGTTTTAAGAAACTAATTCCAGGTCACGTAGCAATCGGCTAGAGCGGTTTTCAGGTCCACAGCCACATCTCAAGACCAGCTCCTTTCTCCTTATGCTCTTCTGCAGCCTTGCCATTTTATGTCAGAAACCTGCTGAGTTTCCTTCTGACACCAGGATCTGGCAAAAAATATTACATGTGTTTCTGTCTCAAAGAATATCTTTCTAAACGCAGTGTTTTCTGAGAACAGGGAGATAGACCCACCAATGCATCACCGGTCTCTTTCACATCAGCTTCTGGGCAGCTTTGACCTTCCGTTGCAGTCACAGTAACAAGATCAATTTCTGTCAGGGTTACCTCCATCCTCTGTTTCACCAGCATACACACACGTATGTATAAGGACTTAAGTAGATTGTGTTGCAGGGAAGTTAAGAGGCAAGTAAGAAGAAATTAAACTCTGTGATTATGAAATTCACTGCTGGAAAATAGGTGTACAGAGAAGACCTCCTGCTTACACTCTTTTTTCTAAATGTAATTTTTCTTCTTCTTTTTTTGAAAACAATATTTAAATAGGACCCAGTTCTGTGTTTGACATTGAAGCTGTTTCCAACAGTCCAACACATGTGACCCTAACTTGGAAAAACAATGACACAGCTGCTTCTGAGTACACATATATAGTGAAGAATAAGGTGGAAAATGAACAGATTTGTGTTACAAATCAAACCAGTTGCAACATCACAGACTTAAGTCCAGAGACTTTTTATCAGTTCTCCATCACTCCAGAAAGAGGCAGTAAGATCTGGGGAGATCCCAGCTTCACAAACGTCACAACAGGTAAGATGTTTGGGTTTTGAGGGTAAGGGCCGTTTCTTATTAGATCCTGGGTTCTGGAGCCTTGTCCATGTAAGTTGCCTATAGGAAAGACATTGTTTTGTAACTAGGGGAGAAAAGGTGCTGTGTTGTTTTAAGCCCAGGAGTTCAGGTGGTCAGATCATTCACCATTAAGATCCTATGTGATTTGTGAAGTTCTGACTACTTCTGTTCTATTTTTTTTTTTTTTTTTGTAGAGACAGAGTCTCACTTTATCACCCTGGGTAGAGTGTCGTGGCATCACACAGCTCACAGCAACCTCCAAGTCCTGGGCTTAGGTGATTCTCTTGCCTCAGCCTCCCGAGTAGCTGGGACTACAGGCCCCCGCCACAATGCGTGGCTATTTGTCTGTGTTGCAGTTCGGCCGAGGCCGGGTTCGAACCCGCCACCTTCGGCATATGGGGCCGGTGCCCTACTCGATGAGCCACAGGCGCCGCCCTTTCTGTTCGGTTTTAAAAATGTTTTGTTGCTCTTGGTTAATACCTACTGTTCTGTTAAGGCTCAGGAGTGGAGACTGCACTAGAAATGCATTTTGATGGCAGTTACCTGCCCTTTACGTTCCCAGGGAAATGACGGCTGTGTATGTTCCCAGGAGCGTCTGCTGGGCAGGAAAGTTTGGCATACTTTATAGAGGAGTGTGTGTTTCAAATGAAAGAAAAGCTCGGTGACATTTGGGTTTTAATTAAGATTGGATAGCTTAGATTTTGATTTAGCTTAGATGTCAGTAACCTAAGCCACCTTTTACAAGCGGCAAACTTAAGCTCTTTTTTTTTTCCAAGCTGAAAAGAGCCCTAAATTAAAAAATCTAACACACAAGTGAGAAGCTCTTTTTAAGGCGAGGAGAACCAAAATTGAAAAAAGAGGCTCTCCGTATGCTTCCTGATCCCAGCATGTGTGGTGTCATTGGCTGGTGAGGTCTAGGGATGCCCGAAGAGAAGGTGGAGAGATGATAGAAGAGAATTAATAAAGAAGAAACACAGAATTTAGCCATGGTGATGGGGACCAGGTGACACAGAGTGGCTGACTTAGGACGAGGAGGTGGTGAGGTGGCAGGACGTACCCGGCAGAGGTGCTGAGTGCCTCTGTCCACCCCAAGCCCCGAGCACGGGGCTGTGCTGGAGTAGGTTCGTAGTGAGACTGGGTACCGAGCCCATGTGTGCTTCCTTACTATGATATTTTGTCCTCACAGTAGCCCAGCGGGCTGTAGCTGAAGAAAGTGTAATGTGTAGAAGTTAAGTTTCATTTGACATCTCAGAGTTACTGAGCAGCAGGTGGTCGGGCAGGAGCCTGGGCACCTATCTCCAGACCCCTGCGGTGCAGTGATGTTTGTGACAGTCACCCAGGTCTGGGGAGGGGCAGGGACACCTGGTTCGTGGAGGAGCTGGGGGGGGCTTCTGAGTGTTATAGTTCTTGAATAAGAGTAAAAGACACACAAACAACTCTTTGCACGAGAGACATTTGTTGTGAGGAATTGGGTCCCAGAGTGGATTGTGTTGTTTCAGAGCTGGACTGTGCCTTAGGGTCACCCAGGCCGTGTGTTTTTATGTTCAGCCCCTGCAGAGCTCAGGCAGGGTTTTGGCTCAAACTGTCCGACCACCTACACTCATGGGCGCTTCAGGCCTGGGCTCTGGTTCCCCACCACGACCAGTAGTGGGGGCTCTTGAGCAAGCGGCCTGGCCTCTGGTCTCCACTGCTCTTCTCAGACCCAGAGGGAGGGGTTTGATTATGTCCCTGTCAGCCACATGCAGTGATGGAAGGAAGAGCAGGGGTATGGTATAGATGGAAAGTCTTCTGGAAGATCCCCTTGGGGTTGGAGGACAGCAATGTGCTCCTTAGTTGAAATGTGTTGATACTGTAAAATGACATTATTTGCATTATCTTGAATTGAAACCTTTAGACTTAATAAGCAATCAGTTTATTTGATGCCTCGTTCCCAATGTCTAAAACAAATATAACTAAGTGCCTCTGTTTAAAGGGGATAATTTCCAAGAGCTTCAAATCATCGTTGGGGTTACTCTTGGGAGAATAGTGCAGATAGTAAGGCATTTGGTTTCAAGGTTTATTCTTTCCCGTCTTTTCTGCATTTCTTTTTTTTTTTTTTGAGACAGTGTTTCACTTTGTTGCCCTCCGTAGATAGCTCACAGGAGCCTCAAACTCTTGGGCTCAAGTGGTTCTCTTGCCTCAGCCTCCCGAGTAGCTGGGACTACAGGCACCTGCCACAACGCCCGACCTTTTTAGAGACAAGGTCTTGCTCTGGCTCAGGTTGGTCTCCAACCTATAAGCTCAGGCAGTTCACCCGCTTTACCCTCTCAGAGTGCTAGGATCACAGGCGTGAGCCACCGTGCCCGGCCTTCTTTTCTGTATTTTGATGTTTTTTCCTCCCACTGTGAAATGATGGAAATGCATTGGGTAAAGAAGTATTTTTTAGTGCAGTGGTTCTCAACCTGTTGGTCGCGACCCCTTTGTAACAATGAAAATATATCCTGCATATCAGATATTTACATTAGGATTCATAACAGTAGCAAAATTACAGTTATGAAGTAGCAAAGAAAATAATTTTATGGGTGGGGATCACCACAACATGAGGAACTATGTTAAAGGGTCTTGGCATTAGGAAGTATTAGGAAGGTTGAGAACCACTGCTTTCCTGAGTCAGATTCAGACATTGGTGACTCCAGTTATTCTTCATGAAAAGCGACTACCAATATCTTGTCCATTAATGCCCATCATATGTTTTTAAAATAGCGCCTGCTCCTACTCTGGTTTCTGGTCTTCGTGTTCACTCTGTGGATATGAGGAAGGTCCTTGTCTCCTGGAACAATAACAATAGCACTGCCTCCTGCCAGATGCTTCTTGAAGGCAGAAGCCTTGACGAGTCTACTAAACACTTAACAATCAGTATTTCAGACTTGAAGCCAGGGACTCGATGCTGTCTCAACCCGTATCTTCTAGAATCCAGTGAGGTGCGGAGAGACCTTCTGGTTCCTTCTGTCTTGGGTGAGTTAGAAAATTGTGCTTTCCATCTTCCTTTCTGGTTTTGATTTTCAGGAACTTGGTAGTTTTAAAAAATACTGTTCTTCGATTGGTATAGAGTTTTAGTATGTGTAGGGCAGAGGGCTTTCCGTCCGCATTTTAGTGTGATCCCACGTCTGAATGAGGAAGGAAGGGAGAGTGTTCTTAATTTACAGGTGAACATATGGGGCTCAGAACGGTGATGGGGATGGAAACTTTCTGGAATCTGGCATTTGGGAGAGAGTAGACATCTTTTTAGTGTTTTTTTTCTTTATTGAGATAGAGTCTTACTACGTCACCCTCCGTAGAGTGCCGTGGCATCACAGCTCACAGTATCCTCAAACTCTTGGGCTTAAATGATTCTCTTTCCTCAGCCTCCTGAGTAGCTGGGACTACAGGCTACAGCAGGGGTCTCCAAACTACTGCCCGCGGGCCACATGCGTTGGTGTGAATTGTATTTGTTTCCGTTTTGTTTTTTACTTCAAAATAAGATATGTGCAGTGTGCATAGGAATTTGTTCATAGTTTTTTTTTTTAAACTATAGTCCAGCCCTCCAACGGTCTGAGGGACAGTGAATTGACCCCCTGTTTAAAAAGTTTGAGGACGCCTGGGCTATAGGCACCTGCCACAACACCCAGCTATTTTTTTGTTGCAGTTGTCAGTGTTGTTTAGCAGGAGCAGGCCAGGCTTGAACCTGCCAGGTTCGGTGTATGTGACCGTTGCCCTACTCACTGAGCTATCGGCACCGAGCCCCTTTAGTGTTTTTATCTTTTAGTTGAACAAAGAGCAGGTGTGTTAATCCAAGTTGGGCCTTTGGAGGAGCTTATCCCACTCACTGAGAAAGAGATGCTTAGCAGGAAAATCTGGCAGCTGTCTTCTGCACTGACCTTGGAGTAGTCATTTGCAGATACTACAGCATTTACATGGAGTACCAGCTGTGGGCACTGTCTGACGAGTCATCTTATGGGGTGGGGGTGCTGAACAAAGGTGGGAGACGTATTTCCCTCTTGTGGTTAATATCTTTGTCCCTTTGCTTGAAACAGATGTCAACGGCACTGAAAGAAGCCTGGCAGACACCTGGCCCCAGGCCTGTGACAGCACCACCACGCCTGTGTGTGTTGAGTTCCCTGGGCCTACAGCCCCATCCTCTGGCCATCAGACCCAAGATACGCATGTCCTGCTTGTCGGGTTAAAGCCTGGCACTCAGTACAACGCCACTGTTCATTCTCAAGCAGCAGAGGGCACAAAAGGAAAGCCTCAGACTGTAGAGTTCACGACAAGTATGTTGAATTTTGTAAAATGGCTCCAGTACAAAGTCATGTCTTCTGAGATTCTGATTCTAAGTTCTTTCTTTTTTTTTTAATTAAAAAAAAAATTTTTTTTAATTGAGATGGAATCTCACTTTGTCACCCTTGGTAGACTGCCATGGCGTCATAGCTCATGGCAACCTCAAACTCTTGGGCTCAAATGATTCTCTGGCCTCAGCCTTCCTAGTTAGTGGGACTACAGGCACCTGCCTCAATGCCCAGTTATTTATTTATTTATTTATTTGCAGTTTTTGGCTGGGGCTGGGTTTGAACCTGCCACTTCCGATATATGGGGCCGGGGCCCTACTCCTTTGAGTCACAGGTGCTGCTTGCCCAATTATTATCATTATTATCATTATTATTGTTATTTTTTGTTTGTTTTAGCAGGCCCAGGCTGGGTTTGAACCCACCAGCCCTGGTACATGTGGCTGGCGCCCTAACCACTGAGTTATTTCCTGCTTAGCAAGTTTTGTTGTCTGGAAGAACTTTCTGGAAGATGTTTTGGACAGAGGTGATCTCATGAGTTTCTTCTAAACTTCTTTGGCAAGACATGTCTTTCTTTAGGTGCAATACATATACGTAGGTCATTCTGAAATTTCTGAGACAGACTGTGGTATGGTCCATTATTTCACGTCCAGGAAACACAGTTGACAGTGCCCTTTCTGATTTACTGTTGCAAGGTTGAACTCGCTTGGCTTATTGGTATTGCTGGGAGGGCTTCATATGTTTCCATCTGATGGATTTTGTATTTCTTGATTTTTGTGTATCTCTAAACTTACATAATGACCCTCCCTTTTAAAACAGATTGAGCAACACCCTTATGTAGACAAGGCGTTGCCTTGCGCCCATCTTTCATATCTCTGCATTTAGTCAGTTAGACAGGCCGGTATAATAGTTTTCTCTTATAAATAGGTAACCATTGGTTAATGTTTAATCCCTTTGAGATAAAGAAACCGGTTCCCTCTTTGGGAACTTCCTTTGGGGTTCAGACAGGTCTTTTATTGAGCACTTGCTGACTGCACCGTTGCTGCTTCCTGGCTGTAAGTACCAGCGTGGCCACTCTCTAAACTGACCAGTATTTGGAGACTTTTGGATTGGTGCCGATGAGAGAGTAAAGAAAGGCATGGTTTCTACCCTCAGGGAACTTTCAGGACAGCTGGGGAGGTGAGGCAGACACACAGAAAAGTACACAGTCAGGCCTGATGGGCTTAGGAACGAATACAGCTTCATCAAGGCCCTTGAGGCCTGATTGCAGGCGGAGAGGACTGAGTCGGTTATTGGATCCAAATATACATATATTTACATTTCGAAAGGCTGTCACAGGCCCTCAAGGCCCTCAAAACTGAGGGAGCGAGTGTCAGGAGAGGAATAAGGAGAGAAACAGACCTCTGGAGGGCTGGGCCTGCTAGATCTGGTGACATACAGGATTCAGTCTGGGAGGGAGAAGGTGTCAGAGTCTGCTTTATGGATGTTTGTGCTGAGGGAGGGAGTTGCTGTCTCCCCATCTTCCCACAGGTGACAAGTGCTTCCTCCACCAAAAGGGTCGGGGTGCTGATTGGTAGGGAGATTGGGCACCATGCAGGTATCATGGCCCCGTCCACGCTAGCTGTTCCTGCACTGCTGTGGACACTGGACGGTGGGAGCACAGTCCTAACCTCCAGTCCTGGGGAGGCCTCTCCTACAGGGAGGATGTGAGGCTCTGTGTACATGGAGAGGAGGCGAAGACTGGTCAGTGAGGAAACACCCTGAGTGAAAGTGCACTCACCCGGCGTGAGGCGGGTGTGTGGAAGCCGAGGGCAGGTGAGCTGAGGGCCGTGGGGCTGCAAGGGAGGCTGTGGTTCCGTGTTAAAGGCCCATCAGGTTGCTCTGGCTATTTGATGACTTAAGATAAAAAAAATTTCTTTTTGTAAACAAATATTTACAAAGGCTGTTACAGTCCCATAGACCTCTCTGTGCCAGTAGTGACCAGGTAGCTGGGTATCAGAGGAATGGTTGGGTAGTGAAATGTGGGTGGCGTGGAGAGTGGGAACCCCAGGCAGGAGACCAGTCAGGAGGGCAGCCCGTGTCCCTGGTTCTGGTGATTGGGATGGAAGCGGGAATGGGGTGTGGGGAGGAGGGGCGTTGGGGTAGGCATCTCAGGGACCTTGGTAATTCCCTAACGGGTGGATTTAACTCCTAGAGAGAGGTTTCCTGCATGCTTCGAGAACCCTCTCTTCTTTTAGAGAGTGTAAAGGGGGAGGGGAATGAGTTTTAGAATACTAGGAGGCAGTCATAGGCCAGACTGTCTTACTTGTACAGAGCTAGAACATTTGGGCAAGAAGTCAGCGATAAGCCATGGCTGTGAGGAATTGCAGCTTTTTTTGGTATCCATGATGAGGGACGGTCCCCTGTGTCCTTACTTCTTCCCTTTGCAGGATTTTGCTGATGTGGGCACGTGGCTAATACCTAGCACTCTCATGCTATCGTTCCTTGAACTTAAGGTTGCTGTCCTGATTTTTATAGATGAGGAAACTGAGCTTAAGTCGTTTTCCTGGGGCCCAACTGGCTATTGAAGCAGAACTAGGCTTGGAACCCAAATCTGCCTCGTGCTTGAAGTCTGCAATTTTAATTGATCATGTATAGTGTTCATTTTCAGAGGGACTTTTATGCTTAGGGACTTTTCTGGGTCACCCTAGCTCTGAGGGCAAAGCACACACAGAGTCCATGTTATTGTTTATGAGTTCTTTGTATCTCTGAAGTCAACTCAAGAAAGGACAAAGAGTAGCTGTGCAGGTATGGTGGGCCAGAGGTGCTGGAGTTTGCCTGGGACCCACACACCTTTCCGGCATGGTTAGATGGTGCGGAGGAGGAAGAGTAACCTCGAGAGTGTTTCTCAGCCTGGTGACGTGCCCTGATGACAACTTCTGTCTCTCTCTCTCTGCCGATCTAGTTAATTTTTAATTCCTCTTCTGTCCTCACAGATGCTAGTCAGGTTTTTGACGTCACAGTCGTGAACATCAGTGCCACAAGCTTGACCCTGACCTGGAAAATCAGTGATGATGAGTCATCCTCTGTCTATACCTATGAGATAGTTATGGCTACGGAGACCAGTTTCCTATCTTTCAACGTCGGTGAGACGCAGGCCGTCATCCTCGGACTCACCTCGAGTACCCTCTACAATGTCATAGTGTATCCTCTCCTAGGTGACACCAAGGGCACGCCAGGCTCCCTCCAAGTGTATACCCGTGAGTTCGCATGCTGCTCTAGCTAACCTTTCTTGACAGCCTCATATGTGCCAGGTTCAGATACAGACCAGGGAAGCTCCGACCCTGCCCTCTGAGAATGGTTAGCCCAGCATGGGGTCCAGAGGGGCTCTAACCCCCTGGAGGGGGTGTGAGATAATAACGGTGATCCTAGCCACATGCTGAACTCCACCTGACGTGTTTTCCACGCACTGTTTGCCTGAGTGTTCATACCAGCCCTGTGATGTGGTTGGCGCTGGCTTTATTTTGTGGACAAGAAAGCTCAGGCCAGGAGGTGATGTAGGCAGGTGTCACACCTGGTAAGTGACAGAGATGAGGATAAACCTCTGGTCTGTCTTGACTGTGGCCTGTGCTTGTAATGACCATTGTAGTGTGGTACAGACCTGGAGGGAATTAATATAGGGAGAAAAAAAGAAACTGCATATTCATGTCCCTTGGATGCTGTTATTATATGACACGCTGGCACAGCCATGTGTCTCATCCTTTGTTTGCTAAATGTACCTGAAAGATAAGATGTTTGGAAGCAAATAAGAAGCTCTCTGTTCTGAAGAAGGCTGATAGTCTAAAATAAGACAATAATGGTGTAGTAGGGGTATAGTAGTATCATACCGACTTTACTAATCATTATTATAGACGCCAGCGGTGCACAGGGGCAGGAGCTTTACACACACAGCAGTGGCTTCCATGATGGGTGTTAGGATCCCGCTTTTACAGATGAGAAAACTAGAGCCTAACTTGGCTGAACATTTTGCTCAGGGCCGTAGAGCTAGCAAGTGGTGAGCAGGAAGTTTAACCCAGGGTGCCTACATCCTACAAGGATGCTTTACTCAAATGCTTCCCCAGGAAGCTTTTGTGTGGACAGGGGGGGTGGGGTGGGAATAAAGTTTATTTTCATTTCTTTACTTTTTACTTTTTTCCTGTTTAATCTATTATTTAGTATTAGATTAAACTACAACAATCCATTCTCCCCCACCTCCCAAGGTATCATCAATGGTTTAAACAAAATGATTGTATTTCTTTCTCCTATAATAGAAGCCCAGAGCTACGCAGGATGGGAATGGTAGAGTGTTAGCCAGGGCTTAATGGCAAGAAACAGAAACTATGAGCTATTTTAAGCCAAAAGGGGTTATCCTTTGAGAGTTTATAGGGTCAGTGGAAGGACTGATGTATTAGTTTGCTACAGCTGCTGTAACGCATACCACAGACTGGGTGGCCGAAACAACAGAAATATATTTTCCTGACTCTTCCAGAGGCTGGAAGATGGAGGTGGAGGTATCAGTGGGTTTGGTTTCTTGTGAGCCTGTCCTCTTGGTTTGTAGATGGCTATCTTCTCCCTGTGTCTTCACATGGTTATCCTTCAGTCTGTGTCCTCACCTCCTCCTCTTAGAATGAATTTTGGGAGGTGAGCACAATTTAGCCCGTAATTGCTGAGGAGCAGGTGTGAGGATTGGTTCCCAGAAAGGACTCCCATCCTAAGGCTGCAGAACTGACTTCCCTGGAGAGCCACCGACCGTGGAGTGAGGAGTCGGGAGCCTCTGCTGCAGTTGCTGGATTCAGGAGTGTCAGGTTCTCACCTGTGACCCAGGATCAGGAAGCTGTAGCCACTGCCGCAGTGTTGGTAGCCTGAGCTGTGGTCATCAAAGAAAGAGGGAGGAGGGGCTGCAAGTCGTGCTCTGGTCTTTAAGGATATTTCTAGAAGTCCTGCACGTTTCTGCTCACGTTCTTAGTCACATGGCTGCATCTAGCTATAAGGGAGGCTGGGAAATGTCTTTATTCCCAGTGGCCACGTACGCAGATACAAATCCGGGGATGTGATGAAGGAAAAAGGAGGGAATGGATTTTGGGAGTCAAGAGCACCTCTGGCACGCCTCTCTGAACAGAGGCTCTGGAGTTCTCAGTAATGCATTTAAGATAAAGCGGCCAGGAGCAGCCGAGGTTCTCCTGGAGAGCCTGGGCCCTTGACCCTGGGGACTCATTGCCTCCTCTCATTCCCTGGGGTGGACTTTGTACAACCTAAGCACCCAGTTTGGGCACTTGGGTGCTCTTTCCTTGGCCAGAGCACCCGTTTCTGAAGGGTTTGTGTTTTAGGTAATGATACAAAGAAGAGGAAAAGAGATCAGGTGTCCTAAGCTCGCATTTAATGCCGGTGTAACTATTTTGTGAGGTAATCATCCCTGTCTTGGAGAAATAGATTCTAAATCCAGGCATTTATTTTCTTCCCACAGCCCCTGGTCCAGTTTCCAACTTTCGAGTGACAACAGTTGGCACAAGAGAAATTGGCTTAGCCTGGAGCAGCAATGACTCAGATTCCTTTAAGATAAATATCTCACGGGATGGAGCTGGAGAATCTTGGGTGAAAACAACCACTAATCAAACTGTTATCATTGATGGCTTGTACCCTGGAACCAAATACCATTTTGAAATATTTCCACAAGGACCAAATGGGACCCAAGGGCCATCTCAAACAGTTTACAGTAGAACTGGTAGGCAAATAGGCTTCTTTTTTTAAATGTTGACACAGCTCCATGGGGTGGATACTGTCATCTCTGTTTTACTGCAGGGCCTCTGTGAGCTTAATAACGGGCCCCCAGTGACAAGGTGGTGGCCTGGCCGCTGTCTGGCTGTGAGATCAACGGCTTACCCACCGTGGGTACTGATGCTTTCATGTGGTGCAACTGCAACATAGTTTAGTGCTGGTGAGGAGGAGGCGTGTCCTTCCTATTGCCTGGAAGTCAAGAAGAATTATAGTAAGGCCCTAGATTCTTAGGGGGTTACCTTCTATTATTGAATAACTGTCATTCTTATTGGGAAGAACCCATTTAATAGCATTAAAAGCACTTTTGAAAGAGGAAAACAAATACCGTATGCTCTAGCAATTCCACTCCTAGGCACATATCCAAAAGAATTGAGGGGGGGGGTCTCCATCAGTTATTTTCACACCAGTTTTCATAGTAGCATTATTCACAATAGCCAAAAGGTGGAACTGGCTAAGGGTTCATCAGTAAACAAATGGATAGATGAAATGTGATATATCCATACAGTAGAGTATTATTTAGCCATAAAAAGGAATGAAATTGTGATACATTCTACAACATGGATGGATCTTGAAAGCATTATGCTAAGTGAAGCAAACCAGACACAGAAGGACAAATACTCTGTTATTCCACTCACATGAGGCACCCAGAACAGGCAGGTGCGTAGAGACAGGAAGTAGAATTGAAGTAACGGGGCTGCGGGAGGGGGGACGGGAAGTTACTATTTTATAGGTACAGAATTTAGCTTGACGATGATGCAGATGTTTTGGGTATAGATAGCGGTGATAGTTATACAACATTGCCAGTGTATTTAATGCCACTAAATTAAATGTGGACAGATGGTTAAAATTGTAAATATTTTGGTATGTATATTTTACCACAATAAAAAGGAAGGGAAACAAATACAACTCTACTCTTCTAACTCAACTGAATTATTTTTATCTCTGTGTCCATACTCATACATTTTGTTTGCATTGCTATAATTACTGTACAAATAACTTTTGTTTTTGAGACAGAGTCTCACTATGTCGCTCTGGATAGAGTGCTGTGGAGTCACAGCTCACAGCAACCTCAAACTTTTGGGCTGAAGGGATTCTCTTACCTCAGCCTCCCGAGTAGCTGGGACTATAGGCACCTGCCACAATGCCTGGCTATCTTTTGTTGCAGCTGTCATTATTGTTTAGCTGGCCTGGGTCAGGTTTGAACCCGCCACCCTCAGTGTATGTGGCTGGTGCTGTAACCACTGTGCTATCAGGCACCAAGTCTGTACAGATAACTTTATTTTGTACTTCACCTTTTTATTTTTCTCTGTTCATACCATAACTTCCCTCTGTAGTACGTGTGGTCCTCGTGTTTCTAGTGGACGCAGTATGTTTCGTCATGCAGCCATATTGCAGTTCCCATAGCCCTTCCCTTTTTTTTTTTTTTTTTGAAATTAAATCATAACTGTGCATTAATGCAATCCATTAATGCAATCATGGAGTACAGTGTGTTGGTTTCATATACACTCTGAAATATTTTCATCAAACTGTTTAACATAGCCTTCATGGCACTTTCTTAGTTATTGTGTTAAGACCTTTATATTCTGCATTTAGTTAAGTTTCACCTGTACCCTTCTAAGATGCACCGTAGGTGTGATCCCACCAATTACCCTCCCTCCACCCATCTTCCCCCTCCCCTCCCCCTCCCCTTTCCCCATATTCTTGTGCTATAATTGGGTTATAGCCTTCATATGAAAGCTATAAATTAATTTCAAAGTTGGGCTGAGAACATTGGATACTTGTTCTTCCATTCTTGAGATACTTTGCTAAGAAGAATATTTTCCAGTTCCATCCATGTAAACATGAAAGAGGTAAAGTCTCCATCTTTCTTTAAGGCTGCATAATATTCCATGGTATACACATACCACAATTGATTAATCTATTCATGGGTCGATGGGCACTCGGACTGCTTCCATGACTTAGCAATTATGAATTGGGCTGCAGTAAACATTCTGGTACAAATATCTTTGTTATAATGTGATTTTTGGTCTTCTGGGTATATACCTAGTGGAGGAATTGAAGGATCAAATGGCAGGTCTATTTTTAGATCTCTTAAGTATTCTCTAAACATCTTTCCAAAAGGAACGTATTAGTTTGCATTCCCACCAGCAGTGTAGAAGTGTTCCCTTTTCTCCACATCCATGAGCCCTTTCCTTTTTAATGGCATATTTAGGTTATTTCTAGATTTTCTTTGTTATGTTTGGCTTCCATGGTCTTTCGTTCATGGAATCCCTTTGACATTAGGAATCTGCTGGTAGGGAAAGAGGCTCTCCAAGCTGCCTTGCTTTAGGGAGAACACACTTAAAATTATTAAACTTAATTTTGGAGTGGATAGAACACACACAGTGCTTTTAAAATGCAAAGGGTTTTACAGTGAAAGTGTTTCGTTTTCTTGCCCTCCAGCCACCCAGTTCTTCTCCCTGGAGGTGACCTTGGTTGCCAGGTCAAGAAAAATGGGTTTTGAAAGCAGCGGCAGAAAAGTGGCCCTGCCTGCCTTGTTATTTCTGGGCCCTACCACAGGGGGCCTGGGGTGCAGAGGTGAGGTGGTCCGAGGACAGGCTCCTGCGCAGACTCCATTTCTGACTCGCGATTCCCAGTGTGCGTTTCCTTCCCTTCCTCACCTTACCCTTCAGGGCTACAGTTGGGTAAATGTCAGCTCTCCACTTCAGTTTTCCTTTTCAGTATGCCAGGCGAAGTCACAGGAAGGTGTTTTCTTTTGAGTGAATGATTTAGGAAAAACCTTTTTACTGAGATATAATATACATACCAAAAAGTACACAGACTCTCTGTGTATAGTTTGATGCGTTTTCATAGACTGAACACATCAGGTTACTGGTATCCAGTCAGTATTTTTCTTTTCTTTTCTTTTTTTTTTTTTTGTTTTTAGAGACAAGAGTCTCACTTTATCGCCCTTGGTGTCACAGCTTACAGCAACCTCCAACTCTTGGGCTTAAGTGATTCTCTTGCCTCAGCCTCCCAGGTAGCTTGGACTACAGGCACCCGCCACAATGCCCGGCTATTTTTTTTTGTTGCAGTTGTCGTTGTTTAGCTGGCCTGGGCTGGGTTCGAACCCGCCACCCTCGGTGTATGTGGCTGGCACCATAACCACTGTGCTATGGGCGCTGAGCCAAGAATATATACATTTCTGTTGGGAATTTGCCTCTTGTGTTTGACAGTTTGATGGCAAAACAGCAAGTTCTCTTGACAGACACTTTGAAATGAACCTGGACTTCATGGTGGTCACTAACAGGTTTCATTTTCCTTCATTTCCTCTGACCAGCCCCCAGTGCCGTGTTTAACATCCATGCCATCCAAATCACCACCACCGAGATGCACCTGGCCTGGGAGAGTGGGGACAGTGCCTCTGAGTACACCTACCATGTAAACACACGGTCTGAGCATGGCTCTAACCAAACGAGCACCTCTCAAAAAGAAATCACTCTCCGGGACCTGATCCCAGGCACGTTATATAACATCACAATCTATCCTGAGGTGGACCACGTGCGGGGGGACAACAGCTGCACTGCATACTATACACGTAAGTCCCTTCGTAAGCCCCGGCTTCCTCTTGGAGGAGGCGCTGGTTAGATGATGGATGGGGAGGCTGGTGTGTTTCTGGGCCCTGGGTTGAATCTGAAACTGAAACTGCTGAAGTTGCAAACATCGGCCTAGCAGAGGTTCTGTTCTCATGGGTCACTGGTATTGAAGCCACATGAACTTGACATTGTCTTTAGAAGTCGCAAGTTATTCCTTGGCAGTGGGGAACTGTTCCATTCATTCCTTGGGAATACAGACTCTTTGTCTTGTTGGCATTGGACAATCTGCTTGATGCTGGGCTTTGTCTACAATAGTGAGGGGGGTGTTTGCTAGTGTTCGAACCAAGTATATGGTGAAGATGTTAGTGTATAATAACATTTTTAGTATGTTTTCCTCTTTATTTGTCAGACTTAAAAACAGATTAGAAATTGTATCTTAAAATAACACACTGCTAATAAAGTTGAAGGACTAAAAAAGGCTTAAAAACTTCACATCTGTTAAGATTTAATCTGTATAATTATTCTAAGTGACTTTTTGGGGAACTTTTCTGTCTTTTGAGCCAGCAAATAGTAGGTTTACTCATTCTTTCCAAAAGGAGGCAGGATCTATGACCATATCACCCGATCTCGTCTGACCTTGGAAGCTAAGCAGGGTTGGGCCTGGTTAGTACTTGGATGGGAAGTCCAAAAGGAGCCAGGGTATTTTTGCATGTAGTAATTAAACCAGTCCTGGAATTCTAGTTAATTCATACTTTTACTTAAAATTGCTTTTCTTTTTTTCTTTTTTAAACGAAGGGCCCAACAATGTGTCGAACATTGAAATAAACACAAATACCACAGCAGCAGCCTTAAGTTGGAAGAACTCTGATGAAGCCTCTCCCACGTATTCCTACCGCCTTCTTATTGAGAAAGTTGGAAATTCCAGCAATGACACACAAGAAGAGGTCACGGACATTGGAGCCACTAACTATGTGGTCCCTGAATTAACGCCTGGCTCATCCTACACAGTGCAGATCTTTACACAAGTGGGGAATGTTACTGAGTCGCTGGCACCTGGGTGGGAGTCATTCTGTACATGTGAGTGGCCTCTCGGTCCCCTTCCCCGGTGGTGCTGACCTGTAGGTCGGTCCTCCACCGTCTGTAGTTCGTTAGGTTTTGTGTGGTGTGCACCGATAGACATCGAGTTCTCCAAGATACTCTTGCCAGCTTATTAGTGCCGTCCCGATGCCCTCATCATTTCTGCATTTACAATATGCCAGACAGACAAGTTCCTGCCTTCTTGGAACTTTTATTTTGGAAGGAGGAAATGAGATACTTCTCTAGGGTGCTCAGGAGAGGCCTCCATGAAAAGGTGACTTTTGAGCAAATATCTCAAGGAAGGGAAGAAGCTAGCCAGGTGGATGTCAGGGCATGAGAGTATTATAGGCAGAGGAGCAATGCAAAGGCCCCGAGGCTGGAGTCTGCTGTGTTGGAGGGAGAGCCAGAGCCTGAGGAGGGAGGGCAGGAGTGGATCCCCAGGAGCAGGAGCAGGTGGGGTGGGAGGTGAGGCCCCGGCAGTGCTGGGCCAGCACACAGGTGATGTCTGGCCATGCATTTCTTGGTTTGGCTTTTATACTGAGGGAGAAGGAAAGGATATTGTTAAGATGACACTCAGTCTTTCCAGCCTTCTTGATCCCTACTTATCTCACAGTCCACCAAGTGTGATAAAGAGAAGAAGAGCATTGGTTTAACTGAGGATGGTTTCAGATGGCCCAGGGAAGGTTTTACAGACACTTGTTCTGCTCACAGTTCTGGTTGTGGCACCTTTGTCATTCGACAGCCATGTACCAGAATATGTCTCATTCTTTGCCCCCTTCACCTCTGTGTCTTTCTCCTGGGACCAGGCTTTCACACGTGCTCAGGCTGAGTGGGAAGCAAGGGGGTGCCCCTGGGTCAGCCTCCGTGGTAGTGTAGGAGCTGCAACCTCGATGGCCTGTGACTTTCCGCATGGGGTGGCCAAGGAAATCCCTGCCGCTTTGAGTAGCCTTTGCTAACTCAGTATCCCACCTGGTCTGAGCTCTGATCTTTGGTATTAGGGAAGCTTCCATGTTGATACTTGCTTCAGCTATAATTATTTTCAGCAAGAGAAAAAAAGTAATCTCTTCGAGCTTGTATGGCTGGGGCTGGGTGGAACAGGAGCTGTAGCAGCAGACGTCCCAGGCAGGGGACCCTTCCAGGCCCTGGGTGGAGAACGCAGGAGTTGTGCTAAGTGCCTTTTGGAGCTTTTCCTATTCTAAAATCCTGTGGCATTAACTTAATGATAATATCCTCACCAGCATATTAATTTCCATTTCATCAGTTTGATGTTGGCTCTCAAGTAGCCCACAGATAGATGGAGACAAATAACTCCCATTTCAAAGTTGAAGAAATTGATACCATTTGCCATTGATTATTCAATATGTGGTGTGTGTAGAAAGTGCCCTGAACATGGACTTAGAAAACCTGGGATCCAGTTGTGGTTTCACTACTTACCAGCCAGGTCATGTTCAGCAAATTAATCCGTTGATATATCTGCAAAATGGGACAGCGTGAACCTCAGCTGTTCGGAAGGGTGGCCAAGAGGGCCTCAAAATGAGACAGTGCGAGTGAGGAAGTTGCTACCACTGACAGCTGCCTCGCACGGAGTCCTGGTCACTTCCAGGCACCTCACTTGGTGACTGACAACCCTTGTTTGAATTAATTGTCAGACAGTCCTGCAGCTGAGTCTTAGAGTTGTTGGGTGACCGAACTGAGGTCACATAGTTAGTGTTGCCCGATTTAGGCTCAGCCTCTGCCTCTCCCACCACATTACGCTCCTACCTCCTCAACACAGAGGTGCCCAGGTTCTGCTGCTCCCCACATTTCAGTGCAAAGGCAGAGCGTCTAATTTCTCCTGCTGCACTGTGCTTCCTTTCCAGTTCCCGCATCTGTGGCCTCCTTCCACTGTGACATGGTCCCCAGAAAGCCAGCCCTGGTTCTCAGCTGGGCCTGCCCTCCTGGCGCCAATGAAGGCTTCGAGCTGCAGGTCAACAGCGGGACTTGGGACAGTGTAACACATCTGGAGAGCTGCTTCTCGGAGAATGGCACCGAGTACAGGACAGAAGTCGCGTATTTGAATTTTTCTACCTCGTACGACATCAGCATTACCACGGTATCCTGTGAAAAGATGGCAGTCCCCATCCAAAGTACCTGTGTCACTGGCATCACAGGTGGGCTTCATGGCCGGGTGGGCTGCAGTCACCCTAGAGAGGCAGACCCACTGGGTCTGTAAGCGTGGCCTAGAAATTCATTTTTGCTTTTTATTTCCCTAAAATACTTGCTTTTGTTAGCGTAGACTAGTTTCCCATTCTATAGAAGTTTAGCCTAATGAAGCAGAGTAACAGGGACTTATTTTTTACATTCTAAAAGTTTCCATTTCTTTACATAATATCTGATTGCCCCATTTCCTTTTAAGTGATGACTCCCTTACTGCATTAAAAAAAGCATTTTCTAGAAATGTTCCACTATACACAAATGTGGAGAACAGTGTGACGAATCCCAGGTGTCCATTGTCACCCAGTGGAACACTTGTTGGCACTTGGCCTATTTGTTCATTTGTATCTTTCCTTCCTTCCCTTCTTGGATACTTTGAAATCAGTCCTGATCATTGTATTGCTTCAAAATGAGGGGTCCTTTTTTCTTTGTTTCAAATGTAACCATGTTGACATTAGCACTACATTTAAAAATTTAGCAAGACTTTTTTGTGCCATTATGAGATACTCAGTCAAGACTCATATTTCCCTGTAATTCATATTAACAAGCTACTGAGCTGTTTTCAGAAAGGAGAAAAATCATTCACTCAGCAGGGGATCCTGCAAGTTAATCTTTTCATGGCCTGTCTTTTGTGTGTGTATTGTATATGTGTTATTCGCTCTTGAAAAAATTGCTTCATTTTATTTGTCTTTTACTCCTGTTGCCTTTGTCAAAGTTGTATCTCAGATCGGCCTCATGTGCTTTTTGACTCCTGGATATGTTTCCTTTAGAACATTACAATGTTTCAAACAGTTTCCAATGAATTAGTGATTGCAATAGTGAGAAAAAAGGGCTTTTTACTTTAGAGACCTTACTTGGAAAGTGGGTAAGGGGTTCTGTAGAAAGGGACTCAGACCTAGATGGGCAGACCTGGATTTGATTCGAAATTCTAAGTTTTTAACCTTTTACTAGCTGTGCGATTTCAGAAAAGCTACCTAACCTCTCTGAGCCTTGTTTTTCTTGGTTGTCAAAAGGGGAACTAATGCTTACCCTGAAGGACTGTTGTACACATTAGATGAGGTCGTATGAGCCGAAGGCCCTCCGTGTAAAAGCTGCTTAGCACGTGCACTGTACGGTCCCTGGGGCTGTTTATATGGACTAGAGCTGTGCAGTGCACAGCCGTGCCCGGCCCTGGCTCCTGCTCCTTTGGCTTTCTGCAGCACTCTAGAACATAATAGAAACAATGACCATTTTGTATACTTTTTTTTTTTGCAGTCTTTGGCTGAGGCCGGGTTTGAACCCGCCACCTCCAGTACATGGGGCCAGCACCCTACTCCTTTGCGCTATAGGTGCCGCCCCATTTTGTATACATCTTTGTGGTTCTATTTCATGATATCCTCTTACTTTGTGTGTACCAGCGGTCCTCAATCTGCGGCCCGCGGGCCACTTGCAGCCTGCCGAGGACATTTATCTGGCCTGCCAGGTGTTTTTCCCACCGCTGCCGCTGCCTGTCCTGCTTAGATATGTGCCGTGTGCATAGGAATTTGTTCATAGTTTTTTTTTTTAAACTATAGTCCTGCCCTCCAATGGTCTGAGGAACAGTGAACTGGCCTCCTGTTTAAAAAGTTTGGTACTGAAGAAGGGAAATCACGTCTCATTCAGTGTCTCTAGGGCTGAGCACAGCGCCTGGCACAGAGTATAGGAGCTCATCAGAGGGGTTATTCTGGAAGCTGCAGGTGTGTGGCAGGGTTGGGATAAGGACTGTGGTTCATTTCCTTCCTTTACCTCAGATGCATTTTTATATACAGATGTATTAATACCACGTGTCACCTAAAAGTAGAATTGCATTTTCTCTGAGTTTGGAAGTGTGGGAGTGATAGTCTTCTAGCCCACATGAGCTGGGTCCAGGACACAGTGGAGAAAAAGGATGATGGGGCCCCGGAGCACAGGGTTAAGAAGAGCCGAGAGGGAGAGGGTTTCTGGGTTTGGTGGTGCCTGAGCTAGGGTGCCGCCACCTGTGTTAGGGTGAGGGTGGGGTTCAGAGAACTGCTGTGAGATGTGGGTGTCTGTGCTCACAGTTGACCATTAGACGGGGGAACAGCACCTCCAGGCAGCCGCTGCTTGTCAGTTGCTTGACAGGTTGCTGATGTTTGTTTAGGGGGCACCATCCTCTAGAAATACATGTATAATTTAAAGATTTCTTATAGCCACATTAAAAAAGTGAAAAGAAACAACTGAAATTAAAAATAACATTTTATTTAACTCAATATATTTGAAGTTGTTCTGCCTGTAGTTTGTTTAAAGTATTGATGAGATCTTGTGCATTCTTTTTTTGTACTTAGTCTTTGACATCTAGTTCATATTGTATACCTTTTTTCTATCTTTTTTTTTTTTTTTGAGACAAAGTCTCCCTTTGTTGCCCTCAGTAGAGCCATGGCATCATAGCTCACAGCAACTTTAAACTCTTGGGCTAAAGCGATTCTCTTGCCTCAGCCTCCCGAGGAGCTGGGAGTACAGGTGCCTGCCACAGCGCCCAGCTATTTTTAGAGATGAGGTCTCGCTCTGGCTCCCTAGTCTGGATCCTATAAGCTCAGGCAATCCACCCATCTGAGCTTCCCAGAGTGCTGGGATTACAGGCATGAGCCGCTGTGCCTGGCTTTAGTTCCCCTGACTCTTGAATATGTGTGTAATAATGTAAACAACCCAAATTGTGTGTGGGAGACAAATTCAGGTAAAGAGAGTGTAGATGGAGAAGGTCCATCTTAAGTTCAGCATTTTCTTCCTTTTGTGTTAATTCAGAGAGTGGCTTTGCAAGCCTGGCTTGGAAAAGGAAGGTGCATATTTGTGCAGGTCACCCATGGAGCATTCCTGTGTAGGCTTTTCTGGTTTCTGGGAAGAAGGTCTGTTGGGTTTCTTTAGGTTCTTTTTAACCTGCTGCAGCAAGAACAGGGACTGTAGTGTGAAGGACACACAGCAGGACGCGGCCAGGTCTCAGGAGAAAGTGTGTTCTCTCCCCACCTCATCTTTGATTCTTCTGCCCAGGCTCCATCTTTTTTCTCAGCCAAAAGCAGACTCTGGTGCCAAGTCCATGTGGGGTCTGTGCATAGCTCCCCAACACACACACACACACACGCACTCTGTCTTTCTCATTCTCCTTCCACCAGGTCTCAGGATAAGGAACCTGGCCAGTTCTGAGTCAGAGGGGTTGGGGGAAATGACAAAGGCAGATTATTGCCACCAAACAAGGACGCTGCTTTTCATTCTGTTGTTTCCTTTGTCTGCAGCGGCTTTTGAGTTTCATGTAATTCTGCTCATCTGTTCTTGCTTTTGTCGTGGTGCTTTTGCTGTCGTATCTGAGAAACCATTGTGAAGACTAATGTCAAGAAGTTTTTTCCCTATTTAAGACAGTTTTTCTTTTAGGCATTTTTACAGTTTTAGGTCATACGTTTATTTGTATTTATTTATTTATTAAATCATAGCCGTGTACATTAGTGCAATCATGGGGTACAGTGTCCGGGCTTCATATACAATCTGAAATATTTTCATCCAACTGTTCGACATAACTTTCAAGAGATTTTCTCGTTTATTATGTGAAAACATTTGTGATCTGCATTTAGTAGGTTTCACCTGTCCCTTCTAAGATGCACCGTAAGTGTGATCCTACCATTTACCCTCTCTAGGTCATATATTTAAATCTTGAACCCATCCAGCATTCACATTTGTGTGTCACATAGGGATCCAATATCCTTCTTTTGCATATAGATGTCCAATTTTTTTCAACTGTCTTTTCCCCACTGTGTATTTTTGGTGCCCTTGTCAAAGATCAGCTGACTATATATATGGGCTTAATTCTGGGCTCTCTATTCTGTGCTGAAAGCCTATGTCTGTCTTTATGTCCATGCTCTACTGCTTTTTTTTTTTTTTTTGCAGTTTGGCCGAGGATGGGTTTGAACCTGCCACCTTCAGTATATGGGGCGAGTGCCCTACTCCATGAGCCACAAGCGCCGCCCCATGCTCTACTGCTTTAATTACCGTGGCTTTGTAGTATATTTCAAAATCAGGAACTGTGAAGTCTCTAGCTTTGTTTTTCCTCAAGGTCACTTTGGCTGTTCTGGGGCTTTCATGGTTCCATATTAATTTTAGGATTGTTTTTTCTATTCTGTGAACAAATGCCATAGGGTTTTACATTCTTTTGTACAAAGTCTTTGATATCTATGGGTAGCGTTTGTGGCTCAGTGAGTATGGCACTGGCCCCATATACTGAGGGTGGTAGGATTGAACCCGGCCCCAGCCAAACTGCAACAAAAAATAGCTGGGCGTTGTGGCGGGCACCTGTACTCCCAGCTACTCGGGAGGCTGAGACAAGAGAATCACCTAAGCCCAAGAGCTGGAGGTTGCTGTGAGCTGTGACACCACTGCATTCTACCAAGGGCAACATAGTAAGACCATGTATCTTAAAAAAAAAAAAAGTCTTTGACATCTAGTTTGTAGATGTCGAAGGTAGTATGAGCTGAAGACTACTTTATTATTATTTTTTATTTATTTTTTATTTTTTTTGAGACAGAGCCTCAAGCTGTCACCCTGGATAGAGTGCTATAGCATCACAGCTCACAGCAACCTTCAATTCCTGGGCTCAAGCGAGTCTCTTACCTCTGCCTCCCAAGTAGCTGGGACTACAGGTGCCCACCACAACGCCTGGCCATATTTTTGGTTGCAGCCGTCATTGTTGTTTGGCGGGCCGGGCGTCCATTGTTGTTTGGGTTGGATTCGAACCTGCCAACTCAGGTGTATGTGGCTGGTGTCTTAGCCTGTTGAGCCACTGGTGCGGAGCCGCTGAAGACTACTTTAGACGTGCCGTATAAAACTGCTCAGGTCATGCACTGCACAATTCCATGGGACTTTGGTGTGGGGAACATTGAGTCTCTTTGAGCAGTATGCACATTTAAATTTTATTAAGTCTTCCAGTCTGTGAACTGGGAGATAAATGGGATCTCTCCCCATTTATTTGTGTCTTCTTTAATTTCTTTCATCAGCATCTTAGAGTTTTCATTGTATGAGTCTTTTCCCTCCTTTGTAGAATTCTAGTTATACTTCAACAAATCTATTTTTCTTAAAAGCATATAGTGTTAGAAACAGCAACAGCAGCAACAAAATCAAACAAGGTTACTGGGCATCCCCCCGGGGATGTGGCTGAATACACTGAAGGGGTCACTGCAAGCTTGGCAGCTTCCCGGGGTCCATGTCTCTGCACATCCCCAGTTTCCTTCACTGCCTCCTGCTTCTGGGGCCAGCACGCGCCTTCCAAAGCAGGGGCAGATCTTGAGGAGGGTACCAAAGCATGTCTCTACCTAGTCATTTTGTTCCTTCTTGGATTTTAGATATTGGGTGATCATGCTTTGTCTCGTTTTATTTCAGAACCCCCTGCTCCAGATGGATCCCCTAATATTACAACCATCAGTCACAATTCAGTAAAAGTCAGTTTCAGTGGATTTGAAGCCAGCCACGGACCCATCAAAGCCTACGCTGTCATTCTCACCACTGGGGAAGGTAAGGAGGGTCCTCTGTGGGTTCAGCAGTCTGTGAGTAATGCTATGACTGGAGCCTTTTCTGTGCCCACTGAGGCACATTAACAATTTAAATGTTTCCCTTCCCACAAGCTGCAGCCTGTGCTTTGCACTCAGATAGGGAGGGGGAGTGATTAGCCTGATGGTTGATACACTTTCTTTGCACGGCCAGATAGCAAATATTTTAATTTTTGCAAGCTCCAACAGCCTCTGTCCCACTGTTGAACTCTGTCAGTGTGGACGAAGTTGTAAAAGATAAGGAATGAGCAGGGCCATTCCCATTTGATATTTACCACGACAGGTGGTGCTGAATTTGGCCCGTGGCCCATAACTTGCTGGCCCATGATCTAGGTTTTCCTTTTCTTTGCATCATATGGCCTTTCAGGTGGCAGAATATTAGTCTTAACAAACTTACTCTCACACACACAGACACAGATGCCCATCATCCTCAGGGGATGACTTTCTGACAACAAAACACAGAAAAAGATTTGTATTTGTTACCAGGAACTTGTACAAAGCATCTCAGTAGCTGAGCGAGGAGGTGGATTAAAAGCTGCTTTCCCATAAAAAGCTTTGTTATACTCCATGGTAGTAGGAAGGGAATAATTTGAGAGTGTCTTATGTGTGAGTGCTTTGCATAAGGCCTAGATTTAAAAATGCGATTCTTTAAATAGGTGTGAGTAATGCAGCACCCCCCTGCCGGTCTCCCCTCCTCTGGTGTCATTCTCGTCTCCTGTGGGAAGGTAGAGACCAAACACACCGTCAGGGACTGGGGATTCTGGAGGGTAGAAATAGGCTTGGATGATAACCTGCAGGAAAGTTCCAAAAAGTGAGGTTGAGATCCCGCTTTCTCTCGTTTTATTACGGGTGTGTTTCAAGCTCCTTGTCATTTTGCTGTGATAGTTTTCAACAAATCTTGCGGAGGAAGGGAGTGTCGCACGGCAGCCAGACCGACCGGTGCCAGCCTGTGATGGCTGAGACCACGGGCTCTGAGCCAGACACTCTGGGTTGGAAATCCAACTCCACCTCGTAGGCAGTGTGACCTTGGTCCTATTAGCTTTCTGTGCCTTCATTTTCTCATCTGTGAAATGGGGATAATACACGTACACTCAGGTGATGAGATTTGTGGGGATGAAATAAGTTAATGTAGGTAAAGCACTTAAAATAGGCATAGAGTGATCCTTGAGAGACGGTCACTGATGTCATTATCACCCAGCGTCCTGTCATTATCTAGATATGGGGAGATTTCAGCCTCTCTCAGCCAGCACTGTCTTCTGATTTTCCTTCTCTGTGCTTTAGCTGATCGGCCTTCCACGAATGACTTGCAGTGTACGTATGCAGATTTCAAAAAGGGGACCTCACACACTTACGTGACATACCTCATAGTAACAGAAGAAAAGGGACGTTCTCAGGGCTCCTCTGAAGTCTTGAAATACGAAATTGATGTTGGGAATGAGTCGAACACGTTTGGCTATTACAACGGGAAGCTGGAACCTCTGGGCTCCTACCGGTAACGTCTCCCCATCCTCATTCTTGGGGGGCTAAGTCTTGTGAGTGCAAAGCTCTGTGCGTCTGGGGTGTCAGACACATCTCAACTGCCTCTTTTGCTTTGTCATCTACAGGGTTTGTGTGGCTGGCTTCACCAACATTACCTTTCTCCCTCAAAACGACGGGCTCATCGATGGGGCTGCGAGCTACGTGTCCTTTAGTCGCTTCTCAGATGCTGTTTTCTTGCCCCAGGATCCAGGTAGCGGGAAAACAACCAATTCGTGGGCTTTTGCTCCCACTGTCCAGAGAAGGCCATCTGTCTGCTTGTCTCCCTCAGGCCCCTGGGGGGTGGGCGTGGCCAGGTCTCCCTCTCAGAACTTGAGATGTCACTGGGCTGTCGGGCTCACTCAGCTTCCTCTGAGGTCCCACAGCCCAGCCACACTCTCCTGGTCGAAGTGCCACTTGTCTTGCAATCTGCAAACATCAGTCATTGTGTTTATCTCAGAGTGGTAACTTCTGTGTTCTAGGCACACAGTGTGACATAGTACACGGACTCCCTGAGTATTAGCATCAGAAGGAGCCACAGAATTTGTCTAGGTCCCTTTCAGAAATAAGCCTGTTAAGGCCCAGAGAGGGGAAGTAATTTGCCCAGGGTCACACAGTAGCTTTAGGGGCAGAAATTTTGGTCTTAGATCCCTTGCTCCTGCCCTTTGTCACACGGACGTCAGTGATAGAGGGGCCTCGGAGACCTGTCTCCAGGCCAGAGCAAATGGACCAACTGGTTCGTTAGTCTGTGTGCCTTTTATACCCTGTTGGGTGTAGGAAGAAATTCCTGCCCCAGAAGCAAAGTTCAGGGAGACCCACACCCTTCCCCAGTAAACCAGGGAGTTCATGTTGCCTGAGTGGGGTGCTGAGGGTGCTTCTGCTCATCTCTACATGGATGCTGGTCTCAGAAAGCCAGAGGAGTTAAGAATTTAAGTGGCCTAGCCCAGCTCCCTAAATTTGAACTTGAGGAGACAGACTTGGAGAGGAATAGTGACCTTTTCAAGATCATGCAGTTGGTGGTGGACTGGGGACGTAGAAACCAGCTTCTGAGTTTTAGTTGCAAAACTAGATGGACCTAAACTTATGCTAGTTTTAAATAGTGCAAAGCTATTTAACTCTCGTGTGCGTGCACGCACCTCGCCCCACAGCCCAGGCCCTTTGGTGTGAGGCCCGGCTGCTGACACTGCAGCCCGGGGGCCCGCGTGAGCGTCTCCTGCAACTGCTCTCATTTGGACTCGTCTCAGGTGTCATCTGTGGTGCCGTCTTCGGGTGTATCTTTGGTGCCCTGGTTATCGTGGCTGTGGGAGGCTTCATCTTCTGGAGAAAGAAAAGGTGATACTTCTTAAGTTAATAATAAAACTTCACTGTTTATTAAGAAAGCTTTTATTGGTATAGAAAATTTCAAACTTTCACAAAATGGGAAGGGATAGTATAGTGGGCACCACGTTCTCATCACCCACAGCGTTCGCTGTCTAGCCAATAAGGTTTCCACCTGTACTTCCCGTGGGGTGATTTTAAAGCGATCATCGCAGCCATCACATCACGCCTCAGTGTTCAGTGCTGCTTTCAAAGGGTGCATTCTCATTCCAAAACCGTTTTCATAGTTTAGCATTAAGAGACTTCCTTTTAGAGTTAGCTAAGTTTGAACACAGCCTCCATCATTGACTAGCTGTTAGGAAGCTTAGCCTTTATGGCCTCACCTACGATGTGGGGATAATAATTGTGCCTAACTTGTGAAACTGAGAAACTTCACACAGTCTACGCACCTCGTAGGCTGTCATTCCTATTTTATCTGTACCACTACTCTGTGAAGTTGTCAACTGGTAAAAATAGCAGCCCTGCTCTCAGGGCTCACCATGTGCTGGATCTGTGCTTTCTGTGAATTATTTGGTCCATGAGCCTCTGTGGGGCAGGTCTTGGGAAGCCCTTTCCAAGGGTGCAGAAGCCGCATGTAGGACGTGTGAAAGTAGAACTTGAACCTTGGTCCACGTGCTTCACTGCGCACCCTCTGGCCGGACCCCGTGGGGTGTGTTAGTTGGGTTTCCTGTGCTGTCAGGCGCTGACGGCCTGGAAATCTCCATTCCAGTCGGGTTCTGCACACCGCCTGTGATGGTTCCGTGTGTGGCCACCTCGCCCTGTTGAGCTGACGGGCAGGGCTCATGCTCCACCTTGTATATTAGGTTCTGAATTTCACAGGGTGGTGGGGTGGGGGGCCAGAGAGCAGTGACTGGGTAAAACACCTTCATTGTTTTTTGTTAAAAAGAAAAGTAATACATGCTTATAGTAAAAAAGCCAGAAAAGAAGGAAAAAAAATAAAGAGGTAATCCATGATTGCAGCACCCAGGCAAAACTACTCTTAATATTCTGATGTGATTACACAACCCACACACCAGTGCATGCCCATTGGGATGTTACTGTCTGGTCTGCTTCTTCACTTAAGACCTTGTGGGCAGCTTCATTTCATCGTCGTCTTAAGGGACTGCGGAATGTTCAACTGTATGGAAGTGCCATCGTTTATTTAACCAATTTCTGGGATATTTTCAGTTTTCAGGTTTCTTTGTTTTGTGTTTTTTTTTTTTTTTTTTTTTGCTATGGTTACTTAATGTGAATGTACCTAAATCTTTGGGTACATTCACGATTATTTCTGAGGCTATATTCCAAGCTGGGCAACTGCTGGGTCAGGGGGATGCATGTTTTCAATTTTGGTGCTCATTATCAGATTGCCTTCCAGAAACATGTTTTTTAAATACCAACGCGGAGTGTAGTCAGTGGTGCTGGAGAGCGCAGGTTCCTCACCAGCTTGCCAGCGGTGGCTCTGATGTCTTTTGACTTACTGCATTAACTCACCAGAAAAGCTTTCTCAAAAACAGTATAAATGATGGGGCTTGCTTTACAGTAAGGTAATTCTGTCAATATATATTAGTAAGGAAATTTCCTAAAAGTCGAGTTTGATTTTTTCGTAATTTGAGGATAATATTAAAGAAAGTAACTTAACAGATTTATAATTGGCTATATATAGTTGCTGCTTGGAACATTGAACTTAGTGTTAGCAAGCAGGATCTGGGATTGTCTGTGAGCTAAGCCTGGAGAAAAGATTTTTTGTAGACACGTGAAAGGGAGAAATACAGAATGAACCTTTTTTGTCTAATGCGTCTCTTTTCGTCCAAACAGGAAAGATGCAAAGAACAATGAAGTGTCCTTTTCTCAAATTAAGTAAGTCTCTGAGTTATGAGCTTTATTTTAAGACATATAATGATCCCCCAGGCTATTCAGTGACTATCTAGGGAAGTTTTGGTGGAACTTGTCATTTTTCCCGATTGACGTATTTGGCCACGATCATCTTGACGTTCTTGCTAGCTGTGTTTTCTGCAGGAAACCTGTGTTTTGTTAGTCTCCTGAAGCTGGCGTCTTTGTTGTGTTCCTCTATAGTGCTAATAAATTGACATTTTGTGGTTAAAATAATCAAATGGATTATCAAGATTTAGCAGGCAAGAAGAACTTACTTATCATAAAGTCAGTCTTATACAACAGGATCTAGAAATCAGATTTCCTGATTTGTAAATCATGTTACACAGACCCTCATCCCCCCAGATTGTTGATTTTGGGGGGGAAGGATGTTAACTATCATCTCCGGAGAATGAATGAGTTATTCTAATTGCTTATTTTTTTTTCTTTTCTTTTCTGTGATGAAGACCTAAAAAGTAAGTACTTTCTTTTCTTTTTAAAATAGCTTGTATTTATTTATTTTGAGTGTGAGCTTCATTGAATGTAAAAAATCCAAATGTTTTGTCTGTATAGATCCAAGTTAATTAGAGTGGAGAATTTTGAGGCCTACTTTAAGAAGCAGCAAGCTGACTCCAACTGTGGCTTTGCAGAGGAATATGAGGTATGTGGATGTAGGTTTTTTCCCTGAAAGTTGCAAAACTGATATAGAAACTGGGAATTCAAGTTAGGGAACTATTAACTCAAATAATTGGGAAACTGTATGAACTAGAAAGAAGCCAGAGGGGCAGGTAGGGGTCTGGGGCTTGGTAGCTGCTGGCTGCTGTGGAAGGACTTTCTGGGGCAGCGTCAGCCTCTCCGCAGCCCCGAGCTCTGCCCCGAGCCAGCCCAGGGCCTTGCCTCACACAGGATGTCTGAGCACACCCGTGCTGCCTGAGTCTTATTCTGCTCACCACTCAGCCAGCACACATGCTGCTGTCTTCATGGGCTTTCTCGGATGCCATTAGGAGGACTTGGATTCTGCATCCTCAGACCACCTTTTAAATTTTTTGTTGAGACAGTGTCTCACTTTGTGTTACCCTTGGTAGAGTGCTGTGGCGTCATACCTCATAGCAACCTCCAACTTTTGGGCTTAAGCGATTCTCTTGCCTCAGCCTCCCAAGTAGCTGGGACTACAGGCGCCCACCACAACACCCAGATATTTTTACAGACAGGGTCTCACTCTTGCTCAGGCTAGTCTCCAGCCTATACGCTCAGCAATCCATCCTTTTCGGCCTCCCAGAGTGCTAGGATTACAGGTGTGAGCCACTGCGCCCGACCTCCTCAGATTGCCTTGTTACACCTGCTGTCATGTTGCTTGTTCATCTATATTCAGCATTCTTTTAATTCTGCCTTGTAACATGTATTATTTCCCTCTACACTTCACCTCCAGGTTGTAAGCTCCTTTGAGGCAAAGATTGTCCTTTTTCTTCTATTGTAACCTCTTTATTAGTTTCCTAGGGTTGTTTTCAAAGAGTGGCTGAAAACAACTGAAATTTACTGTCTGATAGTTCTAGAGACCCAAGGCCCCAAATTACGTTGTTGGCAGGGCCCTACTCCCTCTTACATTCCTGGGGGAGGATCCGTCCTGGCCTCTTCAGCTCCGGCAGCTCCAGGCTTCCTTGGTGGGGCAGTGTCACTCTGACCTCTGCCTTCATCTTCATGTGGCCGTCTCCCCTTGGGTGTCCCTTTGTTTCTTTACCTCTTATAAGGACACCAGTCAGGTTAGATTAAGGGCTCACCCTGTTCTCGAATGACCTTGTTTTAACTTGATTACATCTGTAAAAGCTATTATTTCCAAATAACATCCCACTGAGGTACTGGGGGTTAGAAATACAACTTTTTCATTTATTTATTTATTTTTAAAGAGACAATGTCTCATTGCCCAGGCTGGATTCAAACAACCCTGGGTTCAAAGTATCGTCCCCCACTTCACCCCCCCAATTAGCTGGGACTACAGGTGCTTGCCACAGTGCCTGGCCCAGCACATCTTTTCTGGGCACAATTTAACCCATGATCCCTGTGCATTCCTACTTTGCTTTGTCACACTTTGTGCTCAGTGTGAATAATAATTGAAGTCTAAATAATGAAACAAGTCATTTTGTTTTCAGGATCTGAAGCTTGTTGGAATTAATCAACCTAAATATGCAGCTGAAATGGCTGAGAATAGAGGGAAGAATCGCTACAATAATGTTCTGCCCTGTAAGATATTTTATCTCTACAGCACCATCCCTTTCTTCTGTCCCTGACCCTCACATCTCTAACGGGGTGGGTGAGAGAGATGGAACCAGTGATATTGTATTAGCAAGGCTCTGCCACTGCCATCTGAGTGCTCTATTTAGGTACATTGCATTTAATTTAATTCTCACAGCCATTTTACAAAGTAGATGATAGATAAGGAAAATGCAGATAAGGAAATGGCTCACAGAGTGCACAGGTGACTTTTCCAAGGTCACCCAGGTAGTAATGACAAATCCGGCTTTCCTGCCTCATTCAGGGAAAAGGCCAGAGTGGGTGCTCTTAACCCTTTGTCTCATGTTCCCTTTATTTCAGTTTCCGTAGTTCTGGAATGAGAGGGACAGAGGGAGAATGGCAGGGAGTCACACTGCCTGCTTGTCCAGACACACCTCTGAGGGGCTGAGTGCATTTCATAGCCATGTGGGAAAGATATCTAGAGTCTGTCCTGTTTTTGAGAATTTAGTATCTCTACAATCTAACCCACAGGGATAACAGGTCTCTCTTTTGGATGGGAATTAGGGCACAGAGATAATTGTAAATAGATCACATCCATGTTCTGGTTTGGCTGTCCATAGGCTTCGCGTGTCATTTTTATATCAGGACACTGTCTTTTGTACTTTAAGCCATGTTTTTCTTTCCTGGACTAAAACATTAACGTGTGTTTAAAGGCAGCATCTTCCAGCTCCCGAGTTCTTTAAATTTTCTCCCCTGTCCTTGACAAGGGGTATTGGCCGATGTTCTAAGAGAAATGTCCTTACCACTAGGCTGGTGGGACTCGCCTTAGCACCTCCCTTCTAAGGTTAACTCTGAAGTATGGGCCTGTTCTTGTGAATGTTTGTGGAGGGTCTTAGGTCCTGAGAGTTGGGAATTTGGGGGTTGGCTATTATTTTCTTTGGGAGGCCTTGAGACTGAGATGTTGGTAACTGGATTTGACATTATTCTATTCTTTTGTCCAGGGGAAGATGAAATAGTATAGTCAAGACAGGGAAACTTAGATGGTGCTACTTATGACTCAGCCTGACACTTGGAATTATATATATATTTTAAATTTTTATTTATTTTATTATTTTTTTTTGAGACACAGTCTTACTATGTTGCCCTCGGTAGAGTGCCATGGTGTGACAGCTCACAGCAACCTCCATGTCTTGGGCTTAAGTGATTCTCTTGCCTCAGCCTTAGAAGTAGCTGGGACTACAGGCGCCCGCCACAATGCCTGGCTATTTTTTTGTTGCAGTTGTTATTGTTGTTTAGCTGGCCTGGGCTGGGTTTGAACCCGCCACCCTGGGTGTACCTGGCTGTTGCTGTAACCACTGTGCTATCGGTGCTGAGCTGACACTTGGAATTCTAGTGTTTCATTTCCTGAGGTGGGAAAGTTCTTGTGTGTGTATGCATGTTTGAGAAAATATTATATCTAGAAAACAGGAGAATTTTATGTTTTATGACCCTTCCATTCATAGTTGTTTTATACATTCAATTTATTTTTTGAGACTGACTCTCCTTATGTCACCCTGGGTAGAGTGCTGTGGTGTCACAGTTCACAGCAACCTCAAACTCTTGGGTTTAAGCGATTCTCTTGCCTCAGCCTCCCAAGTAGCTGGGACTACAAGTGCCCTCCACAACACCGGGCTATTTTTTGTTGCAGTTGTCATTATTGCTTAGCTGGCCCAGGGTGGGTTCGAACCCGCCAGCCTTAGTGTATCTGGCTGGTGCCGTAACTGCCGCACTATGGGCATCAAGCCCATTCAATTTATTCTTAAATTTGGTACTGTCTTTTTATAATAACCTATTTATATTATAATAAGGGCAGGGTAGAAAGGTTAACCTTGGTATCCACCCTGCTCCAGGGGGTTTGAATTCTGACTGCCCTTTTTCAGATAGAAGAATGTGAAGAAGTCAGTTAATCTCTACAACCCTCAATTTCCTCATCTATAAAACAACAATAAAAGCTTGTAGGGTGGTTTTGAGGAGTAAATAAAATTGTTTAGCACATACCCTGGCTCATGGTAGACACCTGAGAAATGCTAACAGGTTCATTTTATCTGAGACAGTGTCTGATGTGGTTGAGAGATTCAAACCCTGGCCCTGCCACTCACCGGCTCTGCTCTGGTGACCACTTGAATTCTCTGGGCCACAAACACATAATGTGGCTGTGAGGATTAAGTGTGGTCATTTATGTGAAATGCCAGGCTGTGCATCTTCAAAGACACAAGTCCTAGTGTTACTGTTGTGTACTTTTTCCCTTCCCTTTCTTGGGTAGAGTGTTACCAAAACATGTGCTTCTACTGAGGACCTTCTTTCTTTTAATGTCTTAGATGAGTTTTCCCGTGTCAAACTTTCCATCCAGACTCATTCAACCGATGACTACATCAATGCTAACTACATGCCTGTAAGTGGGGGACGGGCTCATCGTTCTGAGGGCATCCTCAGAGCATTGCTTTCTGTTTCTTTGGGGTTGAATGTGTGTCGTTTTCCATTTTTAGGGCTACCACTCCAAGAAAGAGTTTATTGCCACACAAGGACCTTTACCCAACACTTTAAAAGATTTTTGGCGTATGGTTTGGGAGAAAAATGTATATGCCATTATTATGTTGACCAAATGTGTTGAACAGGGAAGGGTAAGTATCTTTTTAACTTTTTAACAAATTTTACAATTAATTTTTGTTATAGTGGAAGGGTGTCTCAAAAACCATTTATCTCTTTAATAAAACACTCCCCACAAACATTAGCATTTTTTTTTTTTTTTTTTTTTTTTAGAAACAGATTCTCATTTTATCGCCCTCGGTAGAGTGCCATGGCCTCACACAGCTCATAGCAACCTCCAACTCCTGGGCTTAGGCGAGTCTCTTGCCTCAGCCTCCCGAGTAGCTGGGACCAACTCTTTTTTTTTTTTTTGAGACAGAGCCTCAAGCTGTCACCCTGGATAGAGTGCCATGGCATCACAGCTCACAGCAACCTCCATTTCCTGGACTCAAGCGAGTGTCCTGCCTCCGCCTCAGGTGCTCGCCACAATGCCCAGCCATGTTTTGGTGGCAGCCGTCATTGTTTGGCCGGCCCAGGCTGGATTTGAACCCGCCAGCTCAGGTGTACATGGCTGGCGCCTTAGCCCGTTGAGCCACAGGCGCCAAGCCACAGTAGCATTTTTATTATTGAAACTTTCCCCCCCTCTTATGAGAAGAGTTAAAAAAATTTTTATTTTGTCATTACCCTTCTTTGTGGACAAGTATCAGTGCCTGCTGTTTATTAAGTTGCTGCTGCTGCAGTTAGGAAGTAGCAGGAGTAGGTTAGGGCTGTGGAAAATCTCCCAGGCCTGGAGCAAGGTGCTTCTCACTCCATCGCTCTGGGAATGTGGACAGGCCCGTTATGTCTCTAAGCAACCAGCAGCTTCATCTGTGAGATGAGAGATTCAATCACTGCACTGATTTTCAAACTTGGTTTTTAGCACTGGAACTCTTTCTTTCAGCAAATTCTCAGGCCTATCCCTAAACAAGTCTCTGCAACCTCTCCCCCAGGGCAGCCTGAAACCCCCTTGCTGCTCCCATCAGAGAGGACAGTTCTTCCCACCAGAAAATTCCTTCCATAAATGGATGCGAGAATTGAAAACTACAGGCTAACTTCAAAAATTCTGTGCTGGAGGAATAGGACCTAATGTCCCTCCATGAGTTTATTTATTTATTAACTTTTTGCAGTTTTTTCTGGGGGAGGGGGGATGGTCTGGGGCCGGATTTGAACCTGCCACCTCTGGTACATGGGGCCAGCGCCCTACTCCTTTGAGCCACAGGTGCCACCCAAGTTTATTTTCTTAATGTAGGTTTGTTACTTGAGAGATAGGAGTTGGTTTCTTCAGCCCCTGGTTCTCAAGCTTTTAACAGCCATCAGAATCACCTGGAGGGCATTTCTGCCCACACAATTTCTAATCCAGAATTGCATTTCTGACAGTTCCCAGGTGATAGTGGGAATGCCTTGACATCATTTCTTTTCATGTTCTGGCAGATATTTATCCAGCTCCCAGTATATGTGACGTCCTCTGCTAGGGGCTGGGGGAAGAGGAGGGGAAAATCAATAGCGATGAGGCCCATCTTCATGTTGCTGGTGATGCAGAGGGTTGGGTTCCTTGTCCCCTTCTTGCATTAGGAGAATAAGCTGTTATGGAAATGAAAGAACATTTATTTTATGAATGCAAATAAAGTTTATAATACTGTTGAATCCAGGGCCTTATACAGGGAATGTTCTCATAAATGTCTGTTAGACAAACAAAAATGATGTAGTTAAATAACTAATGGAGAACACGTTTGATGCTCTTTATTGGTGTGTTTGTATTACAAGTGGTGCATATTTGAAAGTGTTGGGAAAGGCCCTTATTTCTTCTGGTTCCCTTGGGGCACAAGTCAATCCAAAATTACTTCAGTGAGCAGTCCTGTAGTGGCTGCTCCACGGGGCAGAGGGAGCTAGAGGGGAACCGTGTCCCAGGTCAGGGGACAGCTGCTGCTCAACTCTGAGTTAGTTTTCATGAAGAAATGAAGGACTGGTGTTTAAAAAAATCTTCTGAATTCTGATTTTTAAAGAGAAGCCTGAAATCTGGATTTTTATGAGAAAGCTCCCAAATTTTAAAAGAGTTGGTAGGAATTGTAAATTAAAAGAAAAAAAAATTCTAAGATTTAAACAGAACCCAACTACAGGATGGCTTCAGTCCCTGATGCTGGTTTTCAATATCTGGTCTCCTTCGTGAGACTTCAGTGATGGCAGATGGCACCAGCTGAATCTTTTTATAAAAATGCGATTTTATTCTAGACCAAATGTGAGGAATACTGGCCCTCCAAGCAAGCTCAGGACTATGGGGACATAACTGTGGCAATGACATCAGAAATGGTTCTTCCAGAATGGACCATCAGAGATTTCACAGTGAAAAATGTAAGTAAGAGGATTAGATGGGTAGATCTCATCAAATTACCATGTATAATATTGGGGTGATACTTTTAAGGTTGATAATAATTAGTATTTTTTTTTCTTCTTTTGAGGCAGAGTCTTATTATGTCACCCTTGGTAGAGTGCTGTGGTGTCACAGCTCCCAGCAACCTCCAACTCTTGGGCTTAAGCGTTTCTCTTGCCTCAGCCTCCCAAGTAGCTGGGACTATAGGCACCCGCCACAACGCCCGGCTATTTTTTGGTTGCAGTTATTATTGTTTAGCTGGCCTGGGCTGGGTTTGAACCTGCCAGCCTCAGTGTATGTGGCTGACACCGTAACCACTGTGCTATGGGTGCTGAGCCAATTAGTATGTTGTCTTATGCATTGAAAAATATTTTTGCTTGCATCTTTACAAAGTAAAACAATCCATATCCACATCCTCTCCAAGATTACCACTTAGCTTTAGTTTCTTGAAGGGAATTTCGTAAGTTATTCCTGAATAAATGCTTCTGAAGGGTGTTCAATAACACTTCCCTTCCACTTCTGAGTGACTTGTTTATAGATTTGTTATCACACAGCATAGGCTTTTGTAGTATTTGGTTGGAAATATGGCATCAGAAGGGGTTATTTACTGTTAGGAGCAACTTATAAGTTACATTAAGAGGATTCCAGGGCATGAGCACATGGCTTCCTTTACCTCCAAAATTTACAAAAATAAATCCAGTTGAGTTGTGTAGGCATTCTAGGAAGTCAAATTTTCTTTTTTTAAGGGTCTTTGAAAAGAGCGCGGTGGAATGATGTGATGTGTAAATTGGCATAACCCTTTGTCATTTTTAGCAAGGGCCTGAAAACATCCATTCTCTTTGATCTGGTGCTTCTAAATCTCAGACTCTGTCCTAAAGAAATGTAAGAAAAGGCTTGATTATGTATAAAGGTGAATCTCAGCATTACTTATAATGGAGGGAACAATTTGGAAACCATGTAGATATCCAGCTTTTAGAGAATGGATAATTAAACTATGACTTAGCTGCGCTCACTGTCCCATTGTTAGCTATTAGAAAATAATGGATGAGCAGAGATTGTAATTACCAGGGGAGTTGTTAGGATATCATGTAAGAGAAACATACCGGGAGAGGAAATTGTATGCATGAATAGTGCGTAGAAGAAAAGCCAGGAAGTAGATTGATTGGAGTTAAATCTTACTGGGGCTTGGTGGGTTAGGTTCTAGTTTATGAGAATTATCCTTGACGATCCTGTAAGACATGGATAAAGTATAGTATTAAGTACTAATACCTTGCTAATTACTGTGCTTCTGTGGTTCAGGCCTGAATTAATATTTCAGTTCCTCTTCTGGAGAATCTTTTAAAACCGTCACCACACCCTGATCTGGCCGTCTACATAAAGCAGTTCATGGCAGTTGAAAGCCCGTGAAATATGCCAGGCTTATTTCTATAGACTTTGCCCATTTAAAGTGACCAGTTTCTTTTTGGTTGCTTTCACTGTTTGGGGCTTACCTTTGTGGAGGGGGACTGTGGGTGGAATGATACATGCCATTTAAAAAAAATTGCTATTATTATTACTATTTTTTATTAACCAAACTCTAGACTTTGTTCGGATTTCATGTTTTTCCCCTAAAGTCTTTTCCTATTCCAGAATCTGACCCAGGATACCGCGCGACATTTAGTAAAATATTATTTTTTAATATTAAAATGCATGAATACAGCTCGGCGCCTGTGGCTCAACGGGCTAAGGCGCCAGCCACGTACACCTGAGCTGGCGGGTTTGAATCCAGCCTGGCTCCGCCAAACAACAATGATGGCTGCAACCAAAAAATGGCCGGGCGTTGTGGCGGGCGCCTGTAGTCCTAGCTACTTGGGAGGCGGAGGCAGGAGACTCGCTTGAGCCCAGGAATTGGAGATTGCTGTGAGCTGTGATGCCATGGCACTCTATCCAAGGTGACAGCTTGAGGCTCTGTCTCAAAAAAAAAAAAAAAAATGCATGAATACATTTTCCTTTTGAAAAATGAGAACATTTTACAGATAAAGCTAACGGTTTCCTTTGATCCCCCACTGCTAGCCTGAGTCCCTTTGCCCCTCTGCATAGATAATATCGAGAAATAAAACCTTCCATACTTCCCCCCTCACTCCCTCCCTCCCGCTCCCTCAACACCCCCACCTCTCACAGCTGGTTTCTTTATTTGGATGAATTCTTTCAGCTAAATTTGTGACAGTTAAGTTTACTTGTGATGAGGTCTTCTAGCACCCTCTCCCCTCATTCTGCCTTTCCTCCCTACTGTGTTCCAACTCTTGGATTTTGTAAATTCATGGCTCTTATAATGAATATACATTTAAAAAAAAATGAGCTTCAAAGGGTGGTTGAAATGCTTGAAAAGGAGATGGAAATGCTTGAGGTCCTGATGTAGGTCCCCTGGGTAAGGTCGGTCCCCAGAGATGGGCTTAATGAGTACAGCCGAGTCAGGGACAGGCTGGCCATCGCTGGCCTTGGAGTTCTGGTAATTGAAGGTACATGCTTTGGTCCCAGGTGGGAAACCAGTCAGTATAATAACTAACTCTGTTACGGCAGGGTCCACTGTCTACTAGCTTTCAGATGTTGAAATGACAGATGGTTTTTTGGGCATCCTTTCTCAAACTCCTATAATTCTAAATATTTACTTGGTGCTGGCCAGTTGCCTGTCCTCTGGAGGGTATGGGGCATCATAAGGCAGTTCTTGACTGGAAGGCTCTGATTATCATGGTTGTATTTGTGTAAATTATTTTTGGCTTTATGGTCAATGACATTCCCAGGTGGGAATGGGGAATGGGGTTCACGTGGCTCTAAGGAGATACAGGTGTACCTATTGTTGGCAGGCAGCTGTGGCTGGAGGGGAAGAGCTCTGAACTCAACATCAGAGGATGGGGGATGTTTGCTGCTTTAGAAATGAGTGCTGGGAAGTCTCTTCTCTGTATCTCCACTGCCTCATTTTTGAAGGGGGATAATGAACCCTCTTTCTTGGGCATGTCGTGAGGGTTTTGATCTGCAGGATAATGACTGTGCTAGCACTTTGTCATATATCATGCAAATGCAAAATCTAATTGTTGGTGGTAACACTCCTGGTTAGCTGCCTGTCATCCGTCCTGTGTAGTCCCATATTTAGGCCCTGCTAGGTTTTTTTTTTCTTTTTTTCTTGACACAGAGTCTCATTCTGTCACTCTCAGTAGAAAGCTGTGTTAGTGTAGCTCACAGCAACCTCAGCCTCTTGGGCTCAAGCAGTCTTCTTACCTCAGCCTCCCAAGTAGCTGGGACTACAGGTGCCTGCCACAACACCTGGCTAGTTTTTCCTATTTTTTTTTTTTTTTAGTAGAGACATGGTTATGTTTTTGCTCAGACTTGTGAGCTCAAGTAATCCACCCCCCTTGGCTTCCCAGAATGCTAGGATTACAGGCCTGAGTCACCGTGTCTGGCCACTTGGTCTTCTTTTTCTTTTTTCTTGTTGCAATTTGGCCAGGGCTGGGTTCGAACCCTCCACCCTTGGTATATGGGGCCTGGCGCCTTACTCACTGAGCCATAGGTGCTGCCCAGCTGCTTGGTTTTTCTTGCCTTTTTTTTTCTCTATTATTCTTGGATCTTTTAAAATTTATTTCATTTTTTTAATTGACCAATAATAATTGTACATCTTCATGGGGTGTACATGATGTTTCCATACATATTATATATAGTGATAAGGCAGGGGAATTAGCATATCCATCATCGGGAGCATTTATCATTTCTTTGTGTTGGAAACATTCTACATCTTTCTGTCTTTCAGGAACCAGATGTTACTCTTCTTGATAGTTTTCCAACAGTGGTATCCCATGCCTTGTTGATATTTTAGGCAGCTTTTCTCTCTGATTCTAACCCCTTTTCTTGGGTTCTAGATCCTGACGAGTGAAAGTCACCCCCTGCGACAGTTCCATTTCACCTCCTGGCCAGACCATGGTGTTCCTGACACCACTGACCTGCTCATCAACTTCCGGTACCTCGTTCGCGACTACATGAAGCAGAGTCCTCCTGAGTCACCCATTCTGGTACATTGCAGGTACGCAGGTGGTCCATCGTATGTGACAGATTTTAGATGTAATTACATATCTATGAGCACCTTGCAAAAGCAGGGTGTAAGAATGCAACAGGCCATTTAGAAATTGGAGAAAGGTTCAAATAATGGACTCTGGACTTGCTCCCTAAATTCTGAGACTATAGAACAGGGGTTGGCAAACTATAGCCTGTGAGCCACATCTGGTGATTTTCTTTTTTTGTAAATAAAGTTTTATTGGAATATAGCCCATTTTTTACACATTGTTTGTGGTTGCATTTCTGCTACAGTGGCACGAGAGACCCTCTTTTATGCAAAGCTGAAGATATTTACTTTGTGGCCCTTTACAGAAAAGTTTGCCAATCTCTACTTGAGGACACTAAGTTAGCTCTGAAGCTAGAGGATTTAACTGAGGACAAAAGAAGGGTGAGGCTTTGATGCTCAGTGGGGAATGAATTGATGAAACTTGCCATCGTAGGTCATGGGATTGAGGTTTAAGAAGCTTCAGCAAGGTGTTTTATTTGTGGTGTTTGACTCAAAAATAAGTCTGGGACTTGGGCATAAGTCCCAAGTCAGTGCTGTCCAATCTGTTGAGGTTTCAACTGAGTGAACGTTTGTTGATCCTGGGCGTTGCTCTCAAAGCATGACCGTGAAGGAAAGCAAGTTGCCTGCACGCCTGGGGACATCAGAGAGGCTCCTGGGAGAGGTGACCCACTGCAACCTGCTTATTTTATTTTCCTTTTCTTTCAGTGCTGGGGTTGGCAGGACAGGCACTTTCATTGCCATTGATCGTCTTATCTACCAGATAGAGAATGAGAACACTGTGGACGTGTATGGGATTGTGTATGACCTTCGAATGCACAGGCCGTTAATGGTGCAGACAGAGGTGAGGCCAGGATCCAGCCATTTTTATTTAATAAAAGGTTACATTGTGTCACACACTTGGGTTAAAATATTTTACTCTCCCAGATCTTTCTGGCTCTTGGCTATGAAGTGAAGTTGGATTTCTTTGCAGACGCGAAATTGACTTGGTATTAAATTACCCAATACAAGTAACATAGCAGTACCATTATCAGTCGTGGAAACACAAACCGAGATATTATTAGGATTCTTTACCTTGCCTCCTCTGACTTCTCAGATACGCTCGGGAAGCTTCTGAACTTTGGTTTCTGGATTTTAAACTCCGAAAACTGGTATTTTTCACTCTGTGTTTCTAAGAAGGTCTCACCATCTTTAAAATAAGCTGATGAAACAGTTTAATCAAATATTAGTAATATGAAATAGCATATTGCCACTTAGACATTAATACAGCAGTTTGTCCTTGTAAATGCTAAAAAGTATCAATTATCAGAGCCACAGAAAGATGGTCTACCATGTTAATACCTATGGCATTATTTCTGTAAGATTGTCGAATTTGGCTTTCCCTGGAATGTGGAAAACAGTGTTTTTGAGGTAGGTTTTTAGTAGAATGTATTGGGAAGTAGCCTTCTTCAAAAGGGCAAATGTGCCTTGACAACAATGAGAGCAGAATATTAATTTTGCATCAGGCTGTCACCCTGTGCCAATTTAGAACTCTATGAATATGTGCTGTATTTTTGAGTCTAGCAGGGAATGTCCTGGAGGCCTGGGTACATTGTGTGCTTTGGGGTATACTCCACAGTTGTGGTGGAAAGACTGAAATTTACTTCCTTTGTTGGTCAGAAGAGAGATTTTTTTTCCCCACTATAATTATGTAGAGTAGTATTTCTCAGTCTTTCATCCTTTTTTGAGAAACACAGAAATTTTAAACCTGCCACCAAATTCTTTTCTCATCTTTAAAAAAATATTTTGAAAACAATATTTATTAAAACATATAACAATGTAGGGCTAGATAGAATGTATCTTTCTCTCTCTCTTTTTTTTAAACCCAGTCTCAGTTCTGTGTTCGAAGCAGCCAATGTTTATAGTTCGGCAGTGTCTCGATGGGCCTCCTTACGTGCATCTGTGACAGCACACACATGCACGTGGAGCGTTTTAGAAAAGAAACGGACCCTGTTTTATATATAATACTTCCCCGCGATTTTCTTTTCTTGCACGTCTTTCTGTGTCAGCATATACCCCTTCTTTCTCTCTCTTTTTTTTTTAGAGACAGAGTCTCACTTTATTGCAGTAGAGTGCCGTGGCATCACACAGCTCACAGCAACCTCCAACTCCTGGGCTTAGGTGATTCTCTTGCCTCAGCCTCCCGAGTAGCTGGGACTACAGGCGCCCGCCACAACGCCTGGCTACTTTTCTGTTTTTGCAGTTCAGCCGAGGCCGGGTTTGAACCCACCACCTTCGGTATATGGGGCCGGCGCCCTACTCGATGAGCCACAGGCACCGCCCCCTTCTTTCTCTTTTTACATGGCTACTTGCCAGAAGATTGTTTTTTAAGTTTCACATTCATATGGGAGTACAAACAATTAGGTTACAGTGTTTGCATTTGTTGGTGTGTGCCACATACCCTTACACTGTGCCCAGTAAGTGGGAGCACACCAGTCCCCCCCCCGCCTCTCCTCCTAACTTGAACTGAAGTTTTCTCTCGTGTGGGCGTCTATTAGTTCCTCTTTTGGCCTCATATTAGTATTGAGCACATTGGATACTTGCTTTTCCATTCTTGTGATATTACCTGCCAGATTCTAATACTTCTGCCTACGTGGTGGTCCCCATCCAAATCTACCTCATCATCCCCCTTTACCTCACCTCCTGGGTTGAGAATTGCACTGTACTCTCCTTCTGCACAGCCTCACTAGTGAAGATGTCTTGTTGGAGCTTTTTATCATTTGAATACGTGTGTGCATTATTTCTTCCACGTTCTTCCTTTGCCCTTCTGCTGAATTCTGGTGCTTGTCCTTGGGGTTGGGGTGGGGAGTGTGCCCTTCTATTTGGGAATCATTGATGAGGCAAATATTGCTCTCTGTCGTTTCAGATTTCACCAGAATGTTTTTTTTGTTTTTTTTTTTGTAGACACAGAGTCTCACTTTATCCCTGTCGGTAGAGTGCCATGATGTCACACAGCTCACAGCAACCTCCATCTCCTGGGCTTAGGTGATTCCCAGCCTCCCGAGTAGCTGGGATTACAGGCGCCTGCCACAATGCCTGGCTATTTTTTTGTTTTGCAGTTCAGCTGAGGCTGGGTTTGAACCCGCCACCTTCGGTATATGGAGCCAGCGCCCTACTGACTGAGCCACAGGCGCTGCCCTGTTGTTCCCTTTTGAAACATGTTTATTTGCACTGTGAGCTGTTGGGTGGATGGGGCTTGGGAGCAGGCTAGGGGATGATCTGTGAAAATAATTCTGGGTGCTAGTCTCTGAGACCTGCACTCATTTGCTTTCTCTTCCTTTTTTCTATCAGGACCAGTATGTTTTCCTCAACCAGTGTGTTTTGGATATTATCAGATCCCAGAAAGACTCAAAAGTAGATCTTATCTACCAGAACACAACCGCAATGACAATCTATGAAAATCTTGCACCTGTGACCACGTTTGGAAAGACAAATGGTTACATCGCCTAATTCCAAAGGAAAACCTTCCTGGAGTTAACCGGCCCATCATACCCACAGCAAAGGAGCATGCCCCGATTTGACATGTTTTTATATGTCTAGTATCTTAATTCTTTGTTCTGTTTTGTTAGAACTAATTTTGAGGGCGTGAAGCTGCACACGTAAAACATGGCAATGAGAAATTGGGGCCGTCAGGGGCTGTGGATGGGTGGTGAGCAAATCAACTGCATTCCTAATTACCAATGGGATGGGTTTGCTTTTATTTTTTTTCTTGAGAATTGTGGAAAACCAGGAAAAAATGAGCTATGATTTTCTTTTTCTTTCTCAAAACAGGTTTTTTTTTTTTTTCTTTTAAGAGACTGTTTTATATGATTCACATGCTAAAGCCAGGATTGTGTTGGGTTAAATATATTTTAAGTATCAGAAGTCTATTTTTACCTACTGTATCTTGGGATCTAGCTGGTGAAAAATACCTAATTGTGGATGATTATTGTGTAGGGAGGGGTATGTGGCACCTCTTCCGAATGGGTTTTCTATTTGAACATGTGCCTTTTCTGAATTATGCTTCCACAGGCAAAACTCAGTAGATGTCTCTATTTTTGTATTGAATCTCATAATTGGAATATGTGGAGTATGTAAACAGTTTAGCATCAGAGGTTTGCCTTCTCAGTAACATTCCTGTTCCCATGCGATTGGAGGAGGCCTCTTTGCTCCCGAATCCACTTCCCCCGCCCCCTGTACATTTGTGCTTCACTTTGTCTCCCTTCTGCCCTCCCAGTTTTCTCCAAAGACACTTCTGTTGGCAACAGTTTCAGCCCATTGGTTGGGTGAGAACAGAGACTTAAGCATCGGTGGGTGGGAGTGGGAGAAGCAGAGGAACCCTCTGGTAACACAAATCCTTTTCTTGTCCTTGTTATATCCTTTTCTCTCATTTCTGTATTTGGTAAGAAGGATTATTTAAAGGTGCAATATGTGACTTAGTGATTCCTGATGCTCTAGGTTTTTAGTAATGTTTTACTCAGGTTGGCATTTTATGTGTGTGTGTATGTCCGTGTGTGCACGTGTGTGTGTGAGTTGAACAGTGTGGCGATCTGTGAACACTTCGGTGTGAATTCAGTGTCAGATTAATCCCTCCTCCCCCCGAAGTCCACTGGCTTTAGTCTCTATCTGCAGTTGACACATATCGGAACCTACTGTGTGTGTATATATATACACAGTATATATATATACACTAAACTCTCCAACACAGTCATTCCTAGGAATTGAGGTGTACAAAGTTTGAATTTGTATCAAAGATGTAATTATTATTTTTAAAATCTCTTTTCACTATACTGCTGCTGTAATTACTTTGATTTTTTAAAAACCTATAGATTAATTTTTTTTTTTCGTTGTTTTGCTTCAGGTGTGTATCCACCAAGAATTTCAGAATTTATGTGGTTTTATTTTGTTGGTACATGATCTGTAAACTTCTCAAGGCATTAACGTGAAAGGATTTGTTTCTTTTTGTTTTATATTGTGGCTCAGGTTATATTTTGAAGAAGTCTTGACTTTATCCTCCAAAAGACAATGAAGTATACAAGGTTTTATGAAGGAATAACCAAGTCCTGGAGTCCCGTGCCCGTATTCCACACGAACAGGACACGTGTGTCCTCTTAGAATGGGATTGGCGTCTTCTCCGAGTGGCCTGGCTGCTGGTGACCTCTGCCTGGGAGCCGTCTCCCTATGCTGCCACGATCCTCCCCTCACCGGCACTTTGGGAACTGACTGGACACATTAATGGGTATTTTAGGTTATGAAAGGTGAACCATGGTGAACTTCCAGGCCTGACGTGGTTCTGAGGTGTAGTACTGTATGTCTTTTGTCCCCCCTTCCCTTTGAGGTACTGAGAGGATTAAGAGAAGGGGTCATAGTGGTGTCATGTTTTGGGAAGAATCTTCTCCAGTGGAAATTGCACTTTTTTGCTGACTCTTTTGCAATTTTTGGTAGCACACAGTTCGCTTAGTGTCAGGTCCTTAAAGGAATGGGTTGGCCCGGCCAGGCAGGTCCCCTTGACCTAACTTCAGAGGGGTCTTGGCTCTGTAGGTGTGACTGCAGGAAGCCGTGCTGTCCGCGGGTGTTGAGTGAAGCTGGTCTGGGCAGATTGTTTCCTTCCAAACCCTCCTTTCACCCGGCTCAGCCCCCAGCTCGTGCAGATCTTGGAGAGCCCCATAACTTTATTCAGTTAGAGGAGGTCCTTGTTCAGGCAGCAGTTCTGTGGGCCTTGCTCCTTTCTTCTTTAATTTGTCTGAAACTATCATGATGAGTATCTAGATGTCAACTCTCATATGGATCCTAAGCCCTGTCCTGCCCACATTGCTGCCATAAAGGAGTCAGAGGAAGGGACTTGTCGCTAAAAAATCCTTTAAGAGATTAGAATCCTTGAAAAGATTAAAGCAATATGATTGTAAACATATTGTATAAAAATGCAAAGCATAGCAGCCCTCCCTCCCTTCCGGCTGCTATGGGCTTGGGAAGTGGGCAGCAGCCTTGGCTATCCTGGGAGGAAGTCTTGTGGTGGAGAAGTCTGGGCTTCCAAATGGGCAGGTCACATGAAGGTCACGATGCTTCCCTGAGTTCTGAAGTGGGCTGGGGCCAGGGCTGGTGGGGGTGGTGAGGGTATTTATAGCATGGTGCTTGAAAAGGGAAGATTAGTGTGTAAATACAAAGGACACACAGGCTGGGAGTTGTTCAGAGGTAAGAGGAAGGTACTTCTGCCCTCCTTCAGACCCTCCCAGCAGCAGTGAACTAAGATTTGAGGAGTCCAGTGGGATCATGGGAATGAGGCGAGCCTCTGCTCAGTCTCTGACAAGGGCACAGGGTAAAGGAGCCAGTGCGTCTGGCTGTCAGTGGAAGGACCTAAGAATGGTGGCCTGTCGGTTTGAGGGATTTGGTGGGCCTTCGATACCTTCTCCCAAGAACAAGGACTCTCTGCCTCCAATGTTGAATCGAATGATGATGGGCACCAGCAGGAAATGGCATTTGGTGTTGGCCACACTGTGACCTCCAGCCGACCTTGGCCTAATTGACTTCACTGGATTTGCCCTTGGAGTGGCGCTGGAGGTCACCTATGCAGCTGATCTTGTTTGTTTTTCATCTGGGATGCAAAAACCTGGTTTTCTTTTAAAGTGCTTGATTGCGCTTATTGAGCAAAAGTCTTAGTGACTGACGTTAATTCGCCTCCAAAGTCCAAGTGCTGGGTTTTCAGACTACTGTGTAGGGTTGTGTGTTTGACATACTGTAGCTTTTTCTCCCCAGGGGGCACATATAAATAGGACTTGTTGATGTGGACTCTAAACTGTAATTTTCTTGTAACTATTTTGGAATGATGCATATTTCTAATGTTTGTTATACTTGTACAGAGCATTGCTGTTGGTTGGTTTTTTTTTTTTTTTTTAGGAAAAAATGGCCTGAAAAAAATTTTTTTTAAAGTCTTACCAATACCAAATATAAAAAATGTCAATGCATTATGCCTTTGTTTCTTTCTTTATACCCCCCCGTCTTTTATTTATTTATTTTTATTTTTTTATACCCCACCGTCTTTATACTTAGCACCTATACCATTTACTGAGCAGTTTACCAGCCTGCCTTCCACAGGGGCGTCCTTGACAAAAACAGTTTCCCTTTGGGGTTTTACACATGGCCTTACTTTTCTAGGGCTGTCAATGAGTCCCACAGACTGGATAGTTTAAACAACAGAGATTTATTTTCTCATAATTCTGGTGGCTGAAAGTCTGAGATCAGCGTGTAGGCAGCTTGGCTTCCTCTGAGGTGTGTTTCCTTGACTTGTGAGTGGCCGTTTTCTCCCTGGGTCTCCCCTCCGTGTGAGTCTGTGTCCCAGATTCCTCTTTTTAGAAGAACATGAGTATTGGATTAGGGCCCACCCTGTTGTCCTCATTTTATCTCAGTTACTTCTTTAGACACTCTCTCTAAATATAGTCACATTTGAAGGATCTAGGGGTTAGGACTGAAATACGCAGGGTGCCAAAAAAAAGTATCCACATTTTTTTTTTTTTGTAGAGACAGAGTCTCAGTCTATCGCCCTCTGTAGAGAGCTGTGGAGTCACAGCTCACAGCAACCTCCAGCTCTTAGGCTTAAGCGATTTTCTTGCCTCAGCCTCCCTAGTAGCTGGGACTACAGGTGCCCACCACAGCGCCTGGCTAATTTTTGATGCAGTTCGGCCTGGGGCCGGGTTTGAACCCGCAGCCCTCAGTATATGGGGCCGGCGCCCTACTTGCTGAGCCACTGGTGCTGCCCTAAAAAAAAGTATCCACATTTTAAGAGATGTCAGCTGTGTGTTACTTCTCAACGTTGAATTGAAGGTACCATTACTGGTCAAGACGTGCACCTGGCCGTGCTGTGCACAACTTTTTTTACCTGTTATTCGTACACTCTTTGGGAATGATTGATTTTACTTCCAACAAGATTGCTTAAAATGTATATACGGTTTTTTGGCATCCCCACACGTAAATTTTGGGAGGGCGGGGACACACATCCAGGGCAATTTCATGAAGATGAGCCTTGGAAAAAGTGGGTGTGCATTTTAAGATGTGTGTATATGTGTGTGCGCAGGGCTAGGTACACGGCTCTGCAGATGGACACACACTTGGTGGTGTGCTTGTCCCCAGGATCCCGAGAGGGTTTTTGTTGATGGATTTGGAGAATCCTACTCAATTGCTGGAGTAGTTTTTATTTCTCCTTTCTCCCTTATGCCCTGACACACTCTATGCGGATTTAAGAGGATTTGATTGTGAGATCTCTCTTCTTCCTCTTGTCTGAGACAAATTAATTAATGAATTCAACAACAACTGATGCACTGCCTCATCTGAACCAGGCACTGTACCTCAGTGGTCGAGGGTTCAATGGGGGACACAACAGACAAAAGTCTCTGCCTTCCAGGAGTTTACACGCTGACGAGAGGGGACGGACAACCAACACATAGGAATCAAATCTTTAGTGTTTTAGTGAAAACATGGAGAGAAACTGTGTTTCACGTCCTGATGATCATCATTCTCACACGACAGGCAGTGCGGTTACGCCCTGTCCAGGTGGAAGATCTTCGGCAACATGCTCTCCGCAAGAGACAGGGGGTTTGGCCGGGGTAGCGCACACCTCCCAGGCCCACGCAGGGGGAGGCACTGAATGGAGCTGAATTCCCTGGAGGGAGGGGAAGGAGTGGGGGCTGTGTGATGCAAACGCAAAATGAAAGCCAGGAAATGCCAGAGAAGGTTTAAAGGAAGAGGTCAGGGGACCCAGAGGAATTATGACTGGGGTGGTATTTGAGCTGAGTCTTAAAGAAACAGAATTTTAGCAGGATAAGTGGAAAGGTACAGGCAGCCAAGTGCAGGCTTTGACTGAGTGGGGCTCACACCTATAATCTCAGCACTTTGGGAGGCAGAGGCAGGAGGATCTCTTGAGCCCAGGAATTCGAGACCTGCCTGGGCAACACAGCAAGACCCTAACTCTATGACATTAGCTGGGCGTGGTGGCACGTGCCTGTAGTCCCTGCTACTTGGAAGGCTTAGGCAAGAGGATTGCTTGAGCCTAGGAGGTTGCTCCACACTCCAGTCTGGGCAACATGGTGAGACTCTGTCTCAAAAAAAAGTACAGTCTTTGCTTAGAGAATGGTAAGTAAGGGCTCAGGAGGTTATAATATTATGCGGAACCTGTGGGGAGGGGTGAGATAGTGGCTGATAACTGTGAAAGGTAAGTGTCCTAGGATTGCCTATCCAGTTGGGTAAAACTGGCTCACCTTTTCAACATTTGTTTTTTGAGACAGAGCCTCAAGCTGTCTCCCTGGGTAGAGTGCTGTGGTGTCACAGCTCGCAGCAACCTCCAACTCCTGGGCTTAAGCAATTCTCTTGCTTCAGCCTCCCAAGTAGCTGGGTCTATGGGTGCCCACCACAAGGCCCGGCTATTTTCCTTTTTTTGTTATTGTTGTTTGGGAGGCCCCAGGCCGAGTTTGAATCTGTCAGCCCTGGTGTATGTGGCCAGCACCCTAGCCACTGAGCTACAGGTGCTGAGCCAATACAATACATTTTTATCCACCTTTTCATTGGTGGGTGCTTAGGTTGATCCTGTATCTCTGCAATTGTGGTATGTGCAGCCATAAACATACCAGTGCAGGTGTCCTTTTGGTATGACCTCTCGTCCTTTGGGGAGATACCCAGGAGTGGGATTGTGGGGTCAAATGGTACGTAGGTCTACTTTAGTTCTTTGAGAAATTTCCATCCTGATCTTCATAGAGGTACTACCATCTCACCTGTGTATACATACACACACTCGCACACACTATCAGCATTAAGGAATGAGATTCAGTAAATATAGTTAAGTATCAACTTTATTTGAATACCAAGGATGGCCACCCTGAGACACAGATTCTAAAGCATGGAAGTCATTGCTCTGAAGTGGAGAAGTTTTGGGGGTCGTTTATATAGGTAAGGTTTGGGGAGCTCAACAGTTCCAGCGTTTTCCACACAGGCTGGCACATAGTTACGGTAATCTGATTAGCTGATTAGTCTGGCACATAGTTACCGTAACTAGTCGAGGCAGTGTTCTTTTTGGGAAAGGTCTTTTTAACATTCCACACTGAAGATGTCACTGTCTCGGGGTCTTTCGCACCATCTGGTGAGAGCTGGTTACTGGAGAGTAAGGGAGGCAGTTAGTCTATAACAAAGGTCAGTGACTGGAAGGGGAGGAGGTCGGCTTTTCTGGTCTCTTCTAGTCATTTACAGAACAAGAACAATGAGGAAGAGATTAAGAAGCAGAAGTTGCAGCCACGTACTGTGTGACTCAGATGACAGTCATCTCTCTCGAGACTTAAAGTGTTTTGGGGGTCCCATCAGCTTTTACATTTTATTTTCACACATACAGATACATGCACAGTTTTACCTTGACCATTTGCTGTGGATGGAAACTGCACAGTGGTCATGTGATATAAGGTCCTTCCAGACACAGGGGAGGGTACAAGTTCTGTTAATATAAGTGAAAGATAGAATTTACTACACAACGGGGCACAGTAGCAGTTTCAGGGCACTGTAGATTCCCCTGCCCCCCAGTCCCACAGGTTCTCAGCAGTCACAGACAAGGGTTTTTTCTTTCAAGGAGCTTGGCTTGTGTCTCTCTCTCTCTCACACACACTTCTTCTCCCTCCCCTTTCTTCTTTTCCTCCTCCCTCCCACCCATTCTGGAAACTATGCCTAAATGTTGCCCTGCTTGCCAAGTGCAAAATAACTAGTCTCAATTCCAGCACATTCCTAAGTTGTTTACTGTGAAAACAACCAGGTCAACCCCCATCAATTTTCCAGGCATAGTATCCCTTAGTAGGCCCAGGTCATCCTGCAAGTTCTTTTCTTATGAGGCAAAAAAGCACACATCTGGGGCACAGGATGATTTAATTAATCCAGACATAGTTACTTCCTTGGTTAAAGCTAGAAAGTGTTGTGGTTTCAAAATGATGTTTCTGGATGTATGTTGGTACAATGAATGGTGCCAGCCCAGAAGACAGGGGTCCTGAGTGTTAGCTGTCCCTCTGCAGGAAAACCACAGAATTTTCCTACTTCTGATCAGCATTAGGGGGCAGAGAGCTGGACTGTTGCCCTGAATTTTGGGAATCTGTTGCTTGGTGAACACACAGCCCTAACAGGTGGGCATGAGTTAATGTCTTCTTGTTAAAGCCAAGGAAGTTTGGAGTCCAGGAGAGTATTTTGAGCCCTGATGTCACCTGATAGTCATAGCAGAGAGGAGGCTTGAAGGTAAGTTCAGTAAGAAAAACAATGACAGATTTTTTGCATTTATGACTGTGGCTAAAATTTTGATGCTGTAACATGATGAGACACTCAGCATATTTCCTGGAACATATTAAACACCCAATAAGTGATAGCTATTCATTCAGCAACTTAGATTTTTATTGATCATCTACTATGGGCTGGCAGCGGGTCCTGGCTGTGTCTTGTGGACAAAACAGACATGACCACTCCCCTTGTGGGATATAAGAGCCCATGGGAGAGACAGGAAGTTAAAAAGCAAGGGAACATGGTTAGTTGATACCATGTGGCTAGAATGAGGAGAAGCCAGCCCTGGAGGGAGTGGGCTGGATGGCAGAGTCTACCACGTAGAAGGAGAAGTGCCCAAGATGCTGAGGTACCCTCGGCACTTTTAGGGAACATTTGGAAGATTGAGGTCTCTGGAGCAAGGCTGGTGGGGAGCAAAGGGCTTCTTCATAAGCCACGGTAAGGAGATGAGGTGCTCGTCTGTGAGCAGTGGGAAGCCGTCAGAGTTTGAAACAGGAATGTCATGACTGTGCCGGTCACTGCATGGACGGAAAGACATGGATTTGCAGGGAAGACTGGAAGCGGGAAGCCTGTCATAATTTTAATTCAGCAGTGGTCTAGGACACAGGTGACCGTAACTTGGCTAATGCTCTGGTTTGAATGTTCGTGTCCCCACCCCAAATTCATGTGCGGAAATCCTATCCCTCAGTGGGATGGTATAACAGGGTGGGGCAACCTTATCGAATAGGCCCAAAGGAGCCTGTTTGCCCCTTCCACCATGTGGGGAAGAAGGTGCCATCTGTGATGCAGGAAATGGCCCCTCATCAGACAGGGAATCTGTCAGTCACTTGACTGTGAACTTCCAGCCTCCAAACTGTGAGAAGTAAATTTCTGTTGTTTTGAAGCTACCCAGTGTATGGTATTTTACTATAGAAGCCCAGATGTACTAAGACAGTGAAGGATGTGGTAGTGGAGATGGAGAGAAATGGGTGGATTTGAGATTTGAAGTATGTGATGGTGGTGACTGATGCACCCGCCCCATCCACATCCCCTAACTCTAGACAGGGTCACAGGGTTTGCTTTGGAGAGTGAAGGTGTGCAGAAATGGCAGTACCAGCTCTGAATCTAGACTGTATGAGAACTTGCTTGTTTTTGTTAACTCTGAAAGAGCCTGCCCTGGCACCTGTTGCCCCTTGAGCCTGGGCTGCTGAATGGATGCAGTGGGGCAGCGCTGTACCCGCCCAGTGGAGCTGGACTCCACCTTGGGGCAGAGCTACCTGGCCAGCCCTGGCTATGTTAGCTGGTCCCTAGCTAACCTATATAGCATGAGAGTAGTAATGTTTTCCATTTATTTATTATGTAGCATTTTTTTTTGTGGCAACTAAAACACTCAGTTTCATAGCTAGTAATTGGTGGCATTCCAAAGATTGGTTCTTTATCTTTTTTTTTTTTGAGACAGAGCCTCAAGCTGTCACCCTGGATAGAGTGCTGTGGCATCACAGCTCACAGCAACCTCCAATTCCTGGGCTTAAGCGAGTCTCCTGCCTCCGCCTCCCAAGTACCTGGGACTACAGGCGCCCGCACAACGCCTGGCCGTTTTTTTTTTTTTTTGGTTGCAGCCGTCATTGTTGTTTGGCGGGCCCGGGCTGGATTTGAACCCACCAGCTCAGGTGTACGTGGCTGGTGCCTTAGCCCATTGAGCCACAGGCGCCGAGCCATTTCTTCATCTTTTTAAACAGTAGATGATTTAGTTTAAAACAGTCTATTTCTTAGCACAGGCAAGTATAAACAGAACCTGGAGTGATCTATGGTGTGAGATAAAATAGTAAGACATTTTCCCTATACCTCTATTTTACAGCCCTTCACTGAAGATTATGTTATAGTTAGCTCTCCTGGGCTTCCTGCTTACAGACAACGCTTGGACTAGGGGAAGATAGCCATAGTTTTCCTGTTCTGCTTCAGCCCTAGAACTCTACATTCTGTTGGTTTAGGGGACACAGAATACAAGGCGGCTTTAAATTCTATTGCTGACCTGTTATCTACATACTTAAAACAAACAAACAAACCCGGTCTAGGCTGAGCACAGTGACTCAAGCCTGTAATCCTAACACTATGGGAGGCCTAGGCGGGAGAAGTGCTTGAGCTCAGGAATTTGAGGTTGCTGTGAGCTGGGGTGATACCATGTCACTCTAGCTTGGGGAACAGAGTGAGACTCTCAAAAAACCAGCAAACAAAAACCAGGCTAAACTAAATAGCACAGCTCTCAAGTGCCTTTGGCTCTTTGCACTTAGTTTGACAAAAGCTACCCAAGCATGGCCTAGAAACAGACATCACAGGAAGGGAAAAATCCAGATGATCACCTGTTTTTTTTTTTTTTTGTAGAGACAGAGTCTCAATTTATCGCCCTTGGTAGAGTGCCGTGGCGTCACACAGCTCACAGCAACCTCCAGTTCCTGGGCTTAGGTGATTCTCTTGCCTCAGCCTCCTCAGTAGCTGGGACCCCAGGTGCCTGCCACAACACCTGGCTATTTTTTTTGTTGCAGTTCAGCTGGGGCTGGGTTTGAACCCACCACACGCGTTATGTGGGGCCAGTGCCCTACTCACTGAGCCACAGGCGCCACCCAATCACCTGTTGTTTTATAAAATGTAGACCGTAAGTGTGAAAAGCAATTTACTAAACCGTAAATAGAGAATAATCCCATTACGAATTAAATAGGTACATAGAAGAAAAGAAAAACAACTCTAGAATCATGTAACGGTGGAATTATGAGTGGCTTTTATTTTTATTTCTACTTGCCTACATTTCCTAATTTCCCCCAGTGACTACAGAGTACTTATTAAGGATAACTAGTTAATACCTTAGCATGTTTTTCCCTCATCACCCCCCACCCCCAGTGAAGCTATAGCATATTTGAAAATGTGTCAGTGAAGTTTTACACTGTTCTTTAAAATGAGCTTTTTGGGGCGTTCTTCCTGTTGCTAGAAGGAGCCAGGAGGCAGGTAAGGGAAGTCTGAAAATCATTTTTGGACTTTAGATACTGAGTTGTGAAACTGTAGGGAACCAGAGGCTACTTTTTTGTTCCTGGTTGAGCGTGGCCTGTTAGGGCTGTGGGGGAGCGGGCGGGATGCATGGAGAAGGTTTGGGCTCCCACAGTTCTGACACCTCTCCCATTCCTTCTGGGGTTTCACAGCACCACTTTGGGTGAATGTGGGAGGTTATCTGGCACATTCTATTCCAGCCACCTTTCTGCAGGCCTCCTGACCCCAAAAGGGAGCAACGATCAGCCGGGGGCCGCTGTTTCGGGGGCTGCCACTGGATGGCACCAGAGGGCTGGGCTGAGGAAGCAATTCTAGGTCAGGCCGCGAGAGGGCGCAGGGTAGGGGAGCCTGAAAGTTTAGGTAGTTGAGAAGGGAAAAAAATTCTACGTGGTCCTGAGCCGAGAAGAAGGTCCCCAGTGATGCTGCTGGCTGGTGCTCCCGCGCTCCCGCACTGCAGCAGCGGTGGTCTGTGTGGCCCAGGGAATGCCGCAGAATGACGGGGTTTCTCTTCCCAGGTCAGGCCTAGAGCTCTTGCACTTTCTCTCTTGGCTTCTCGTCTTCCCTCCTCCCTACGCCCCTCTTCCCCTCCCCCAAGGAAGGCTAACCCCCTTCCTGAAGCCCCTGCGGGGAGGCCCTGAACAGGTGGACAGCCACGCGAGAGAGCTTGGAAGCATATCCTGCACCCCCAGCTAGGCCTTCGCGCGACTGCGGGCAGCCTGACTGCAGCCTCTGGGAAGCCCTGGGCCGGGTTCCCTCAGTTAAGTCATTCCCCACTCCTGATCCACAGACGCTGTCTGAGATGATAAATGTTTGCTGTTTCTGCTCTGTTTCGGGTTAATTTGTTATGCAGCACAAAATAACTAATGTGTATGTGTATAGGCTAATACATCTCCTGGGATAAGTAATACCTCTCTTAACGTTTTGGTGTAAATAATCCTGACATTTTTTACTGCTTATATTGATTCAGTCTCTCTGTCTGTCTGTGTCTCTCTCTACACCCCCCCACACACTCATCTCTCTATATACCCACAAGCACACACCACATACCATATTTACACACCCCCATACACATACACAAACACACTTATAGATTTGCTTCCTTCCTTCCTTCCTGCCTCCCTCCCTCCCTTCCTTCCTTCTCCTTTTTTTCTTTTCTGCAAAATGGGAGTCAGGCATGTTCATACCTCTTTTTAAGATTAACATACTTCTTTGAGTAAAGTTTCTATAGAAATGATACAGTCAGAAAAAAGACACTGATTGTAAGTTGGTAGCTTGAGGAAATTTCCGAAAATGAGCACACCTATGTAATTACCACCTGAGTCAAGAAATAGACAAGACCAGCACTCCAGAAGACCCCTTGGTGCCCCCTTCAGCTGTGCCCTGGCAAAGTGAACCACTATCCTGGCTGCTGACCCCTAAAGTTAGTTTTGTGTTCTATTTTTTTTTTCTTTCTTTGCTCCTCATCAGTCGACTTGATTGTGATCTATTTTTCGAAACTTGTTTCTTACACTTGCTGCATCATGAACTTTTTTCCCATGTCATTAGGTATTCATCTTGTTCCCCATTTTATTTTATTAATTTTTTTGAGACAGACCCTCAAGCTGTTGCCCTGGGTAGAGTGCTGTCCAGGATAGAGTGCCATGGCATCACAGCTCACAGCAACCTCCAACTCCTGGGCTTAAGGGATTCTCTTGCCTCAGCCTCCCAATAGCTGGGACTACAGGCACTGCCACAACACCCGACTATTTTTTGGTTGTAGTTGTCATTGTTGTTTGGCAGGCCCGGGCTGGATTCAAACCTGCCAGCTCTGGTGTATGTGGCTGGAGCCTTACCTGCTTGAGCTACAGGCGCTGAGCCTTGTTCCCCATTTTATTGGCGACATAACTTCCTGGAGTGTGGCTATGTGCCGTTATCTAGTAAACTACTCCTTTACTGATGGACATTAGATTACTTGAGATCTTACTTTCCTATAAATAAGGATGTGCATCTATTGCAGTAGCCAGGTCTTTGCAGATATTCAAATTAATTTCTTGGTAAATTTTCTGTAGTTGAAGTTAGCGAATTATAGTGTATATAAAAAGTTAGGGCTTTAGATGAAATTCTGCTAGAATTTTTCTCTCCATAGCAATTTCACTCTCATCATGGTATGTGAGAATGCCTTTTTCTTTACATCTTCATTAACAATGAACATCAAACTCTCCCCTCCCATTTTTACGACTTTAACAGGCAAATTAAAAAGAAACAAACTCAAAATCTCTGAAACACAGATTTGGGAGCCTGAGTTAGGGTCTCTCTCTTAGCAAGGACCACACGTTTAGGATCCAAGGAATTCTGTCCTGTGTTCTCAGAGAGGCAGTCCTGGGTGTGAGAGCAGGTGTCATGGTTGTGTCTTGGACAACTTGATCCACACTTGTAGACCCTGAGACAGAAGCCTTGGAAGTGAGGGTCCACCTGAGCCACTTCTTGCTTTCTGACATGTAGACTCCTAAGGTCAGAAGAATCCTGAAGACCCTTTGAACAAATCCATGGTCCTATCGGCCCCACCTGGCCTGCAAGCTTGCATACTTCGAGAATTTTTGGAGGGAGGGAGATAGCTTGGCTATTTCTTGGAATGTCTGGAAGGCCACTATAGGCAAGAGGGAACAGATGTGCCTCAGGAGGCCCCACAGGCCAGCCTAGGACCTGTGACAGTGACGTGGTAGTGAAAGGGAGACAGGTTTAGCTCAACACAAGGAAAAGCTTTCTGAGGAGTAAACTCCCCCGAGAGGTCAGCTCCAGGGCAGAAGGCTCAGCCTGCACAGCCAGGAGGGTGCCTTCTGTGGAGCACAACTGGTATCTGTGCCTCCTCCTTCTCTGCCTCCTGGTGCAATGCTGCCAGGTCCGGGGGAGTGAGGTGGAAAGAGCGAAGGCCCCTGTGAGCAAGACGGATCTGCCCTTTGGATCTACTTCTGAAGAGGCAGGATCAGATCATCTCAGTGGCTGCCCTGGAACCAGCTGAGGCAGGAGGGCAGACTGGGGCTGGAGAAGCGACAGGCCTGCCTGCTGCCTTGGTTTAACACCCCTGCTTCCACGGCTGAGTCCCAGCTCCCAGCCTGTCTCCACCATATTCTGCTCAGAGTCCACCCTCCAGCTGTAATAAACTACTTACGCCCAGTTCTCTACGCGTGCCATTATTTTCCTTTTGCTCAAATGCTTAATTTCTTACTTCTTTGGTGTGTCCAAACATTTTTCAACCTTTCTTCAAAATTAAGCTTCAGGCCTGGTGCCCCAGAAAGCCTTCTCTGACTCTTCCTTCCTCCTGAGTTATGCTACCATAGAGTCTTATGTGGGATGCTGGGGCCCAGTGTCCTCATTTGAAAAATTAGGAGGGGCTCCACCTTCTGCACCAAACACCATGTCAGCAGTAAGTAAAAAGATAGTGCCTGGAATGTAGTCAGTGATAAATAAAAGTTTGCTCTTGTTTGCAAGAAAAGATCATAGGTAGCTCCATCACAGCATTTGGAACATGGGATTGTGACTGTGGCTTCACCTCCCCCTGTGGGGTGCTCATCACTAACACCCCGTGCACAGTGTGCTTGCTGAATGAAAGGAAGCGTGAGTGTGTAGATGAAGCGGGCCCTCCGCATTATCACATGGTTAAAGGATGCCAGGAAGAGCCTCCCACCCACACACTGGGGCGTGGAGTCTCATCCCTACAGGAGGAGGCTGAGCGGACATCCTGGAGTGCCCACTCTGGTGGGGCCTGGCCCTGCCACGCACTTGGCATTTTCTGGTAATCTGGGGAGACAGGTGTGCTGAGGGTCGGAAATGGGCACTGCAGCCCTGCTGGGCGCACACAGAGTAGCTGTCTTGGTTGGCTAGAGTTGATCTCACCTTGCGCTCAAGCCCCATGGTGGTGGCAGAGGACCAGGGAGAGCACAAACTTGCCAGGTAGGTGTAAAGCAGAATCTTCTGGTTCAAAGCAATTTCTTAGCTTACCTCGGGTGCTCTGGGTGAATGCTTTGCCTTGACGGTTTTCTCCACTCTCCTCCTCTGTCTTCTTTCTGAGATGGAGACTGGTGTGTGTGGGGCCGTCCTTCCTCTTGGTTTGTGTTGGGTGGTGGTGGTGAAGGCGCTTCTGGTCATCAGGCCGTCCTGTGGCCTCTGCTCCTTGTTGAACTGTTCTGTTCTGTCCTCCTCCAGGCATCGCCTGCTGTCGTGGCTGAATCCGATGGAGATGACGACATTGGTCCCCTTGGCTGCGGCACTTGCAGCTCACAGCCATGAACTTTCTCGTTACCTTTGTCTCGAGGTCCACACATTAGGCTGCCCCCGTCCCAACCTCAGGTCTGATGGTCTCTGTGTCTCTTCAGCATGTTTGTACCTCCTGGGATGGGGGCATATGGAAAGTTCTGGATCTCCCGCACATCTCACAAATGTAGCTCTGCTGTACGGATGTACACAGCCTCCTATGCTGCGTTGGAAGTGGGGGTGGCGCCCCATCTGGATGTTCTCAGAATCTTTTCCTGCTGTATCCGGAGTCTCTACATGACTTTTTCTCTTTTACCTTGAGCCCCAACCCTCTGCCTTTAGGTCTAGGGTTTAGAGGGAGAGATGCAGGGATCCTCAGATGGTGTGTCCTTGGGGACTCTGGACTTGTCCCCTCTGAATGTCTCTCCCCACTTCACCTTCACTCAGAGCCCGTTCACGCCCTCCCTGTGACATATTCAGAGTTTTCTCACCCCTGTGGTCGTTGTACAACTGTGTGCTCAGATTCTGAGCTTTTCTCTTGATGAGTAAAGACAGCTTTTAGAATTCAAAAGTCCCTGTTCTCCTTCCACAAACCTTGGCTTTACAGATTATTTTTACACAAGAAGATGAGGAAAGTCTATTTTAATAGCCATAGCCAAACGCAAAATTTTTATAGCTAGAATCTGTCCTTCACATGAAATTGTAAAATCCATGGGCTTGGTGGGAGGGAAGCAGAAGGGGCAAAACATAGGTCGGTTTAGCAGCAAATTACTACAGTGATCCACCTCTCTCAGCCCCTGCGAGGTCCTCAACGGAACAGTGGAGATGATTAGTGTCTTGCCAAAGCCACACGGCTGGTAAGGGGCAAGATGGGAAGTGAGTTCTTCTCTGTTTAGCTTGGAAGTCAGGGCTCTGTCCTTGACCGCACCCCAGCTCTGCAGCAGAGAGTTGCTCCTTAGATGCTGAAGTTCTTGCCGGCTTACTGTAAGCATCAGGTGCAGGAGACACGGGGACCTGTGGGAGCAGGGAGCTGGGATGTGGATAAAAGGGTGCTGGAGCCAGACTCTGTGGCTCATGCTTGTGACCTTAACACTTTGAGAGCCCAAGGTGGGAGGATCACTTGGGCTCAGGAGTTCAAGACCAGCCTGAGCAGGAGCGAGATGTCATCTCTTACAAAAAATTGAAAAATTAGCTAGGCATGGTGGTGCACACCTGTAGTCCCAGTTACTCAGGAGACTAAGGCAGGAGGATAGCTTTAGCCCAGGAGTTTGAGGTTGCAGTGAGGTATGATAATACCTAGATAATACCTGTTGTACTCTAGCCTGGGTGACAAAAAGACAGACCCTGTCTAAACAAACAAACAAACAAACAAACAAACAAAAAGATTCTGGAAGGGGAAAAGGAACGCCCTAGGAAAGGAATGGGATGGGCTGGGGAAGGGAAGTGCAAAAGCCTCATGGTGGATTCCTGGGACTGGTGGGGGCTGAGGCGGTGATGGAGTTGAATGGACCTGGTTCCTGTCTTTGCTGGCCACCTGCCTGCAGGCCGTGATACTGGGGTAAGTCAACCTGCCTCTTTAAGCTTCTAGTTCTTCATATGTAAGGAGTGAAAAATGCAAGATGAATTGCTACCTCCTTTGTATGGGCAGAGAGAAAGTTTCCTTGGAGGAGATGACTTTGTTCTGAGACCTTAACTGAGTGCCCTGCTTAATAATGTGGATTCAGGGAGTATAGCTGCCCATGACATCTTTTCTGAGGCTGAGCAAAAAGTGCCTCTCCCCTTCGTAAGCACAGTCTTTATACAGAGCAAGGGGCATCAGGAAAGGAAGGGGATGAGACCCCTGACTCTTAGTCTTTGAGATTTGTAATTAAGGGAACCTATTTTTGGTGGTTCAGGGAGGTATTGACTATGATGCATAAAAGAATGTTGAAAGCCCCACGAGGGTTCCCACCATGAGAGAAAAGGGTACCTGTGTGGGTGATGGATGTTCAGCACTGGGGTTTGTGTGGGAGGCTTGATTTGGGGGACCCCAAGCCTGGGCACAATGATGCTGGGCCACTGTGTCTCGGGGATCAATAGCTTGGGGTGTGAGAAGGAACAGAGAGAACGATGAGCTCAGAGCTTGAGTGTGGAGGTTCACCTTGGCACGGCAGGGGCCAGGCCTGCAGCAGCCTCCCATCAGATGGGAGGTGGGCAGCAGACACTTGCCCATCAGATGGTGTGGGGCCAGCTACACCGCCATGACCACAAAGTAATTTCCTCTCTTCTCACAGTGCTTTTGGAAGCAGGAGTCCTTCAGATTGAGTGTTCCTCCTTTTACAATTTGGGATGGAGATGATGTAAGGGTTCCCAGCTTCCCCACTTCCTTCTATGTCCTGACCAAAACTTGTAGAGTACCTTGACCCCTCTGTGACCTAGCCGGTGGCAGGTTTTTCCTGGCCGACTTGAATCCATACAGCGTCAACACTCTCAGGCCCTGATAAAAGCCTCTAGGTTGTTGAGTGAAACCCCAAGAAACTAGCCCTGGTCCCGAGATAAATTCCTTGAACCCTCATAGAAGCCTGGCATCCTGACCCCAGGTGGCGATAGGTGCTCTACTCCTCAGGTAGAGCTCACAGCGCCCGTTGCTGTCTGCACGAGGACTGCGGCAGCACCTGCAAGTAATTTCCCCTAATAAGTGCTTCGGATGGGTCACTCTGGAATTGAGTGCTTCTTTCTTTGGATCCAACCAGGTACATCTTTGGATGGTTTGGAGCCCTGTCTTGGGATTCCCCTGCCATTGCTTTTGGGGTTATTCCAGTCTCAGGTTCGGCTGGACAAAGCAGATGGGGGCAGGCATTGTGTGAGAGATGATGGACTTCCTGCTAATAAGGCAGGCGAGGCCTTGATCCATTAGTTGGGGAGATAAAAAAAGGTGATTTAATTTGCATTTCCCAGATGGTGAAATTGATGGTGTGACTTGGAGTAAACCAACTGCTGTTGTAACAAACACCCTTAAGATCGCCATGATTTGATACCCTCCTGCAGAGTTTCCTGTGACTGGCAGCCATTCAAAGATCTAGGCGGGTAGAATTTCTACAGCCTTTTACCTAGGTTCCACCAGGTCACCCAGAATGTTACCCAGCTGGTAGGCGAGGAAAAGGAAGCTGAAGACAGTGTGTGGGAAGTTTTTAAGGGCTAGATTTGGAAGTTACACACAATTGGCCCCTGATATTCCTGGGTTCTGCATCCATAGGTTCAATCAACCAGAGATGAAAAATGGCTGGGGAAAAAATTAATAATAAATAACAATACAACGATGAAAAATAACAAGACAAAAAACACATTAAAACTATTTACATGACATTTATATTGTATTATGTAGTATAAGTTATCTAGATGATGTAAAGTATACAGGAGTCTAAAAGGTTATATGCAAATTTTATACATACAAGGGATTTGAGCATCTGTAGATTTTTGTGTCTATGGGGGTCCTGGAACCAAGCCCCCCATGGATGGATACTGAGGGGCTTCACATTCCATCGGTAGCTGTATGCCCAGCAGGAAGATGACTGTGGATGAGTGTTGGCGTTCTCTGCCACATTGGTTGGGCCACTGGATTCAGTGTTTAGCAGAGCACCAGGCACATAGCGGGGACTCCATGAATGGCAGCATCCCCTGTTCCAGAGTGACCTGTCTGGGGAAGCAGTAGCGGGGAAAGAAATAGTGTAGAACAGTCGGAAAGCTGGGTCCTGCATGGCACAGTACCCAGTGGGTTCCAAATGTTTATTGTGGACCTAACAGGAGTATTGGTAAACTGTTGTGTCTTGGTTTTAACCACAGTGCAGTTACAGGAGAAATCTGGAACCTTAAGTCCTAGTTCATCAGTGATTGCACATTTAGTGGGACTGTGCTCCCCTAGACTCCAATCATGCCTTTAATTATATAGTTGAAGCTCCTGGGAATCTCCACAAGGTAAAAGAAGTTTTCAGTCAGCTCTGAAGGACTCCCCCCCTCCTCCCCAAGGGATGACATTAGTTTTCTTTGAAAACTTTTCCTAACTCGCAGCTCCTTAGAGTGTAATTAGTTGCCAAAAGTTGTCACTATGCCATAAATTCTGGGTGTGGGCCCAGAAGGCAGAGGACTGACTGATCGTTGAACTCACAGAGCACAGGACTAATTGGCCCTTTTCTCCCCCTTGGTGATCATGGTAGCAGGAGAGAACATTTCCTACTTAATTCAAAGAGGCCAATATCTGAATTACAAGGATTGGTGAAAGCGATTGAATGTATATGGATTCATTGCACACGTATTTTATTTTCACACCTGTGGTTTTATATCATGCATATTGTTTTGCAACTTGTTTCTTTCCTTTTTTTGTTAACCATGTATTTTGGTGCTCTATCAATGTATATGTAGATGTAGCAGCTATTCTTTTAACTGTTACACAGTATTTTATTTCATACAGGTCCCAAAATATGTGTGTATCAGTTTCAAGATCGAGCTAATTATATTCTTCCAAACGGGCAACATTCTATTGTGTCGAAGTGGAAATCTGGGGGAGTACGTTACAAGCAGTACTACAATGTCTTTCTTTGCCCATTTGTGATACTGCTTTAGGAGGGGTAACCAGAAAGATAATTGCTGGGTAACTGGAATGCACATATTACCTTTTAAAGAAGGCCAAATTACCCTGCTAAAAAGTTAAACAATTAGTTCACTAATTTAGTTGAGGCCAGTTCACAATTGCAAACATGTGGAAACAACCCAAGTGCCCTTTAACCCACGAATAGATTAATGAACTATGGTACATGTATATGTATACCATGGAATACTATTCAGCCATAAAGAGATGTATCTTTTGTAACAACCTCGAAGGATTTGGAGAATACTTTTTAAGTAAAGTATCACAAGAATGGAAAAACAAGCGTCAATCAAATTGAAACCAATAGATTAACAACCACATGCTCACATGAGAGAAAAACTCAATTTAAGAAGGAAGGGAGCAGGGAAGGCGGTCGGTAAGTTCCCACCCCATGGGAAATAAAGCATTAGTATGTGTACATGGCATACTTCCTGGGTGAAGGACACAGTTACAACTTGGATTTTACATTACAAATGCAAACAATGTAACCTAATTGTATGTACCCTCCTGTTAATCTGAAATAAAACATTTATGTAACTTTTTTGCAAGTCAGAAAGTATTACTATTGCAAAATAAAAGTTAGAAAAAGTTAGGTGAGGCCATTGTAGTGGATTGACTCCTGTTAGTTAACAGTTCTGGGCAGTTTCAGGTGGATGAGTGGCTCTTCCTACATCGTCATTTTTAGACATCTACTAAAATCTCAGCATTATCTGCATCCAGGCAGTGGAAGGGGAAGGGCTTGAAGCGTGTGCATGGGAGGCTTCCCTGGTCAGGCCTGGAGTGGCTCTATCACTTCTCACATTCTATCGGAGGAACTTACTTACCTGCAAACCCGACTGTATTAGTGGCCAGCAATGTGGTATAGCTGCTCACCTACAGGAGGGAAGAGAGGGTCTTGGGACAAGTTAGTGGTTTCTGCCCAAGATACTCAATTACTGACTTATATGCACAACATGATATGAGGGTACCATTGTCCCATACTGTACCAACAATGGATATTCTCAACCTTTTACACTTTTTGTCAAACTGATAGTAAAAATTATTATTATTTTTGAGATAAGGTCTTACTCTGTTGCTCAGGTGAAGTACAGTAGCATTATCATAGTTCACTGAAGGCTTGAACTCCTGGGCTTGAGCAATCCATTTGCCTCAGCCTTGTAAGTATCTGGGATGACAGGCAACATCACCATATCTGACTAATTAAAAATGTTTTTTTTTTTTTTTTCTTGTAGAGACAAGCCCAGGCTTATCTACTCCTGGGCTCAAGTAGTAGCCTTCCATCAGCCACTATACCTAGCTACAAATAGTGTATTTTATTTTATTTTTTTAATCCATATATTCAGATGCTTATTTCTCCTCCTCCTCCTCCTCTTCCTCTTCTTCTTTTTTATTAAATCACAGCTGTGTACATTAATGCAATCATGAGGTACAATGAGCTGGTTTTATATACAATCTGAAATATTTTCATCAAACTGGTTAACATAGCCTTCACGGCATTTTCTTAGTTATTGTGTTAAGACATTTATATTCTACATTTAGTAAATTTCACATGTACCCTTGTAAGATGCACCATCAGTGTGATCCCACCAATTACTCTCCCTCCACCCATCCTCCCCCCTCCCCTCCCCTCCCTCTCCCTGTTCCCATATTCTTGGGCTATAATTGGGTTATAGCCTTCATATGAAAACTATAAATTGGTTTCATAGTAGGGCTGAGTACATTGGATACTTTTTCTTCCATTGAGAAGAAAAAGTACTTTGCTTGAGATACTTTGCTAAGAAGAATATGTTCCAGCTCCATCCATTGTAAACATGAAAGGGGTAAAGTCTCCATCTTTCTTTAAGGCTGCATAGTATTCCATGGTATACATATACCACAATTTATTAATCCATTTGTGGGTTGATGGGCACTTGGGCTTCTTCCATGACTTAGCAATTATGAATTGGGCTGCAATAAACATTCTGGTACAGATATCTTTGTTATAATGTGATTTTTGGTCTTCTGGATATATAACTAATAGAGGAATTGTAGGATCAAATGGCAGGTCTATTTTTAGATCCCTAAGTGTTCTCCAAACATCTTTCCAAAAGGAATGCATTAGTTTGCATTCCCACCGGCAATGTAGAAGTGTTCCCTTTTCTCCACATCCATGCCAGCATCTCTGGTTTTGGGATTTTGTGATGTGTGCTAATCTTACTGGGGTTAGATGATATCTCAAAGTAGTTTTGATTTGCATTTCTCTGATGACTAAGGATGATGAGCATTTTTTCATGTGTCTGTAGGCCATGCGCCTGTCTTCCTCAGAGAAGTTTCTCTTCAAGTCCCTTGCCCACCCTGAGATGGGATTACTTGTTCTTTTCTTGCTAATACGTTTGAGTTCTCTGTGGATTCTGGTTATTAAACCTTTGTCGGAGACATAACCTGTAAATATCTTCTTCCATTCTGAGGGCTGTCTGCTTGCTTTACTTACTGTGTTCTTGGCTGTGCAGAAGCTTTTTAGTTTGATCAGGTCCCAGTAGTGTATTTTTGGTATTGCTTCAATTGCCCAGGGTGGGGGTCCTCCGCATAAAATATTTGCCCAGGTCAATTTCTTCAAGTATTTTCTCTTTACTTTTTTCTAGTATTTTTATAGTTTAATGTCTTAAATTTAAATCTTTAATCCAGTGAGAGTCTATCTTAGTTAATGGTGAAAGATGTGGGTCCAGTTTCAATCTTCTATAGGTCAGCAGCCAGTTCACCCAGCTCCATTTGTTAAATAGGGAATCTTTTCCCCACTGAATGTTTTTAATTGGCTTGTCAAAGATCAAGTAACGGTAAGTAGCTGGATTCATCTCTTGGTTCTCTATTCTGTTCCAAACATCTACCTTTCTGTTTTTGTGCCAGTACCATGCTGTTTCGATCACTATCGATTTATAGTAGAGTCTCAGGTCTGGTAGCGTGATTCCTCCTGCTTTGTTTTTATTTCTGAGTAATGTCTTGGCTATTCGAGGTTTTTTCTGATTCCATATAAAATGAAGTATTATTTTTTCGAGATCTTT